>CM021106.1:596671875-596787291 GCA_007115665.2 Sequoiadendron giganteum | reverse complement strand
CGATTAGAAACTTAGAGAGATCGACATTACAAAGAAGATGACATGTATTAACTAATGCTTGGGCTCAATTTGCTGCTAATTTTTTTGGATCAATGGGTAAAAGGGACCTCAGGTTTGAAAGCTAACTATGAGGAGCTTCTTTCAACAAATACTAGAAAAGGTATGAATGGCTCTATCCTTATTTGTCTAAGTGTAACAAAAATTAAATGAGAGATGAATTTTTTATTCATCTTTACAAACTATTGAAGTAAAAGGTTTTAGGCTATTTGGAGCATCATCTTGAGCTCAATTGCACCCACTATATCTAGTGCACTCTCTACCAGGACTTGTGTGTAGGGAAATTCCTAGTCCACTTAGGAGTGTCGACCTCTAAGGCAAGTATCCTTCATATAGATAGACAAAGACCATTAAGCATTTGTTAGGTGTCTTTTAGTTATTATTTTATTTATAGAATACTAAGAATAATGTGAAATTAATGCGAATTAGTCATGATATGAAATAAAACCTCTTCCTTTCATTCAATTGTTGATTTGAGGAGAGTGCAACCCATTCTACCTTGCATGATGCCATTAGAACATTTTAAAGCAACTCCAAAATTTGCATATTGATCTTGGTGTAAGTCACAATTAAATAAAAATGCTTTAGTATATATATTGAAGTGGCATCTACGATCAACCACAATTCATTTATTTGTTGATATGATATTATCTCTCTTAATGTGGAGTAGCACATATTATTAATTGCTAGGTATTTCATTATTAGAAAATCTCATGGATAAAAAAGAAGATGCATTAGATTGATCGTCAATAACCCCGACAAATTCCTCATAAGATTGTGGTGGTGTCTCTAATAGAAAGATAAATTTATTTCTTCATATTCTATAAGGGTTTCCACATGATTCGATTGACCATATTCTAGAAAATAATTAGTGTATATTTGATGGTTTTGGTTGGAGGGATCAACAAATTTCTCATCCCCATCATTTATTACTTCTACAAGAATTAATTTGTTATCAATCAAATCTTATATCTTATACTTTAAACCCAAACATATTTGTGTATCATGTTGTAATATAATGGGTTACATGAATTATTTCATTAGTCAAGTCCTTTTGATTAGTGGAAAGAAGATTGTTGATCCAATTCAAACTTCAAAGATCTAGGTGCATACTCTTTAAAATTATAATTATACTCGATGTGGAGGATAAGAGTGATTATATATATATATATATATATTGATCGATGGATATGTAAATATGTGTGTTTGTATGGATAATTAAGATAACGATATATGTAGATATATGTATGTGAATATATTAAATACATACATATTAATATATGTATATATATAATCATTAGTATATATATGTGATTGGCAAATAATGAATTTAATAAACGTGTATATATATATTAATATATTAATATAATGATAGAAGTTATATATATATATATAAGTATTTTGAAATGTTTTAAAGTGAACTTGGGCACATATATAGCGCGAGCTATATTATAGAGCTCAACTTATGTAGAAGTCAGTGAAATAATAACAATGTGAAGCACCTATAAGTGAAAGAATAAAGGCAACACATAGTTTGTAATATATTGCTAGAAGTGAATGCAAATAAAAGAAATATGCAAAGTGCATAAGCCAATGCTATAGTGAACAATGAAATATGTTAAAAGCTTCTGCAAATAATAAACCACGCACATCATGATGATGTGGAAAGTGCAAGTGCCACAAGAGGTGGAAGAAAACAAATAGAAGTCTATGAAACCAACACACAACTTAAAATGAGCATAGGACTTTGTCAAAACAAAGCTAGCTGAAGCTTATGAAGGTAGTCCACTTGCTTTGCAAATAGAAAACCTGTAGTTGAACATTTCTCTAATTGACTTGATAAAAAGAGTCATTGTCGTCACTTGAGAAAAGCGACTCATCCATTTTAGAGAAGCTGGAAATAATGGGACTATTTATGTGTTTGCAAGTTGAGTATTTTAGTAGTCACATTGCATTTTGGTTGGCTGAGTCGACACATTTAGAGGAGGAAATAGTCTTATGTTGAGTGGTGGTAGCAAGAAGAGAAAAGGTGGCAAATTTAGGAGCTTGTTTGTAGCATTGAATTTCTCATTTTCTAGTATAAATAGAGGCAACCTCTCTACCTTTTGTTTACTCAGTCTGATTTCTTCTTATTCATTCGTAATTCTATTGTAGTTTTATGTGCAAGTGAGTTGTTGAGTGCTTTAGTGAGAAAGAGTTTGATTTGTGAATTTGCATCGGTTGAGATTTTTTGTGAGAAGCTAGTATTGGTGATAGGTTGAGTTTAGAAGGAGCAACAAGCATGACTATGGGTTTGAGTTTAGGAAGCGACATAATATTTTGGAGCTATTATTCCAGGCATATTGATTTTATTACTCTATTCCTTTTATGTTGAAATCATATTTGTTTATGAATGCAAGTGATTGGAAAAAGATGATTTATGTGCTTGTTGAGCTTGGTTGAATGAATTTAAGTTATTTCTTATTTTGGTTGAGCTTGCTTGACTTTGGTGGAATCTTGTTTGATGAAACCCTATTGATTGGAATATATATGTAAATATTCTCTATGATGGAATTGTGTGAATATGATCACTATCTGATCTATATCTAGGTTGTCATAAACCATATGTATGCTTATATAGACTATTAAATGTGGGAAATAATGTTAACTTGAAGTACTTTGTTTAAAATGTCAATTTTTGAACATTGGTGGTTAACTTGGTTGTTCCTAAGGTTAGGATAATGTGTGGATGGGAGTAACCTAGTTGGTCACTTTGTTATGTCATTACGTTTAGGATTGAATGCATGTTATGATTGAAAAAAGTATGAATGGTAAACTACCAAATCGAGCTGAGGGGTGGGTGAACATACAACTTCACATTTGAGCTAATGATTACATCAAACTTTGGCCAAAGTAGTGTAAGAAGCCATTGTTTACACTGTCAGTTCACTGTGAGCCAGGATTGCATACTAGGAAGAGAATGCCATACATGTAGATTGTAGCCAATGTATGGTAGCTCTAGTTATGTAAGACACAACACTATGCTCAGAGAGACTAGAATTATGAGGTTACCAAGCCAATCTCTTCGTCGAAGGGTAGGGCCATCTTACCAGTAAGGTAGATGTGTGGGGGACTACAGTAAGTCTGTGGTTGGTGGAAGCTATGTATGTATTCATGTAACTCTATTCTTATTGAGAAATTGTAAATGGAAAAATGTTATCATTGAAATGGAATTATGGAATATGAAAATGTTACTTGGGATTTTGTAATGTTTCTTTTGTAAGTGCAATGAAAGTTTGAAATGGAAATATTTCAAATGTACATTTTATTATTGAAAATGAAAAGAAAAAAAATATTGCTATATTTTGCAAACATATATTATTTACATATAGGTTAAAACATAGGTAAATTCTTTGGGTTGAACATTTGACATGTTACATAAATCCATTCACCAAGGCTCTAACTTTTATCTTTTGTCACTAATTTAAAATTTTACTATGTTTAGTTAGAGATCAAATTCATTTAGTAGAAGAATACTACTGATAATATATACCTAATCTAATTGATTGGAGACAAAAGATGTAAGGAATTATAAGTCATGTAACAAAAGTCATCATTGTATGATATGCATGTGAACTCTAAAGTTGGAGGTATATGCCTACTCGCCTCGCTTTAGACTCGTTCTCCCATTTCTTCAATTGGTGTTGTTTTTGCTCTAAGTGTTCAAGGCATAGCCCAAAACAGTTCAAACCTGTGACAGAAACTATTAAAGAACAATGCTGTTTGATCTGGCTTTTCTCCACTCTGTCTTAGTGAGATTAATAGACCATATTTTGCATTATGGGTTCACAAAGATATGATGAGCACCATAGCAGCTGTAGCGGGAGATGACGAGGAGGACCGTAGCAGCTGTAGTAGGAAATAAAGCTGGATGCACAACATTGTACTGAGATTATTAGTAGTGGACATGGCCCCCACCCTGAGCAGCAACTGATGATGCTCCAGTAACAGCATGTAGTGAGGAGGCAGGTGGAATAGAGGCTCCCCTTGACATTGTCCCATTACAACAGATTGGTGGGAGCAGAAACTGATGATGCTCCAGTAACTGTAGGTAGTGAGGAGGCAGGTGGAATAGAGGCTCCCTTTGACATTGCCCCATTACAACAGATTGGTGGGCACAAGGGGGTAATCTAGGTACATGACTTAGCATTGTGTTTTTTCACGTGTGCATGATAGGATGCCACATGATGTAATTGTAACCTTATGTATCACATGTTATTTGCAACTATCATAGACGAGTAGGTGGTCTTGATTTCCTCCACTTTGACTTCATGTCAATGAAGCTCTATATAAAATGGCTTTAAATGATAATTAACTCATGTAAACATATGGCAATCAATTAATTTAGATTGATTTTGGGAGGTAGGATTGGTTATAGAAAGTTGTTGAAATTAAATCATGTAAAATTAAATAAATTCATTGTATGGGTATTCAGTTTTGGTTTCGATGCAAATAAATTTATCAAAATGTCTTAAATTCATTTATCAAGATTTTTTATTTTTTATTTTTTTTTGTTGTTGGTTTAGAAATTTTATTGTGTTGTCAAAGATTAAATTAGTGAGTGTGGAGGTGATCTCCACGAGTGTGGATCTGGTCTAATGTTGTGAAAGCAACCATGTAACTCGTAAGAATGATTTGGTAGTTCAGAGATGGTTGAGTCTAACAACCTTAATTTTTTTTTATGTATGTATGCTTATAAGGACAGGCGATGCTTATAAATACCTCAAGGAATCTAGTAAAATGTGAGGGTCATGTTCTCCTCAGTCAAATCTGTAGCAGACTAATTTTATGGCTATAATTGAGCATTCAAAGACAATAAGCAATTGTGCAATGAACATATGATGATGTGCTTTAATAAATACTCTAATTATGTGCTAAATTAATTTTTTATTTCCTTTGCAAATCTCAATTAATTCTTAGGTTATTTTCAAATGAGTGAATAATTATCTTTAAATGCAAGAACCAAACTCACAAATCAACCAAACGTGCAAAAGGTTGGCTCATGACTAGTGATATGATTGGTTAGACAACATATCTAAACTGATCAAAGTTATAACTATGGATATGACTTAGTCAAGTCTACATCCATGAATCTGATCTAGGTTGATGAAAAATAGGTTTAGCGATGAGGAATGAAAATTTGGGGACTGTTTATGTGGAGATTGGGATGTCTGCTGTCATGAGCCAAATTCCTGCAAGAATTTGCCAATTGTAAATTAAGCATTTAAGACACTCCAGTCAAAAGAAGCCCAAAATATAAAGGAAAAAGACACATGTATGCAGTTTTCACCATTACAACTATAAACTAACATCACACAATCGTTAACTCTTTAAGAGCAGCAACTTATGTATTAATAAGCTGAATTTATAAAAGAATATATCAGCCATAAATTAATAATTACATTTAGGACACTCCAATCAAAGTGAGCCCAAAACATGAGGGAAAGAGACATGAGTATGCAATTTTCAGTATTACAATTATAAACTAACATCACACAATACCAAGCTTTTTAAAAATAACGATTTCGAAGATACTATTAAAAGTCCAGTTAAAGACCAAGAACCACCACTTAAAACCCTACCTTAGATGTCACTTAAAAAAGAAAGATTTCAACAAATAACAACCCATTTAATACTGAGCTGATGCTCTAAACCAGTGGAATGCAAAACGAGCAGCTGGTTTTAGTTTTGTCTGCATGCAATGTAATCTGCAAGAGCCAACAGAGGTGCAGCCTTCACAGCATCAAAGCAAGACAGCTCATCCTTAGCTCTCTTCAGCAAATCAGCACAATATTCCTTCGCCTTCTCCAAACCCATCAGCTTGGGGTAAGTGGCCTTGTCAGCAGACAAATCCTTGCCTGCAGTCTTACCTAATTCTTGTGATGATCTTGTAACATCAAGTATGTCATCAACAACCTGAAACAGAAGACCCACATAATGAGCATACCTCCTAGTCCTCTCAATCTCCTCCTCTGATCCACCTCCAATTATTGCTCCACAAACAACAGAGCACTGCAACAACATAGCAGTCTTGTGGACATGAATCCATTTAAGAGTTTCCAAATCAATAGAGCCATTCCCTTCACTTATAGTATCAACAACCTGTCCTCCTGCAACTCCCCGAGAGCCTACTGCCAGACCCAATTCAGATATAACCCTCAAAATCCTAGAACAGTCTACACTCTTGCTTGTGAAATTTGCAATATGCTCAAATGACAGTCCGAGCAGGGCATACCCTGCAAGAACAGCAATGGATTCACCAAATACTTTGTGATTTGAGGGCTTTCCTCTTCTTAAGTCATCATTGTCTATACAAGGCAGATCATCATGTATAAGTGAGCTTGTATGGGCCATCTCCATTGCACATGCAGCTGGCATGGCCAGATCTTGTGTTCCTCCCACAAGCTCACATGCTGCAATGCAAAGAATAGGCCTTACTCTCTTTCCTCCTGCAAGAAGAGAGTACCTCATGGATTCATGCATCCTTTCAGGATGGGTAAGTGGGATTGCTTTATCCAATGCCTCATTCACTGCCACGGCCTTGGACTTCATGTATTCTTTAAAATCAAAGACACTCTTCTCCTCGAATGTTTCAGCCAAATCAACCAACTGGGCCATTGTTTTCTGGCATGGAGATGGTGCTGAATGCTTATATGGCAATAACCCATTTTTCAATTGGCTTTGATAATCTATGTTGCCATTATAAAAAGAACAAGAAGAAGCAGCAGAAAGTGGGCATGACACTGAATGCTTATAAGGCAATGGACCATTATTCAAATAGCTGTGAAGGCCTATGTTATAGCCATTTTTATAATAGGATGACAATCCCAATGTGGGTGAATTTAGTGGTCCATGCAAACCTCTGCATGGAACAGATAAACCAGTCTTTAGGCTAAAACATCCTTGAGAAGCAGCAGTATGGTTTGCCTTATAGCATAAATTGAGGTCATGGCAGCTTACTGCAATTGTATTGCAAGCCATTTTCAAGAAAAACACAGTTATAAGGACAGAGACTGACACTTTATATGAAGCAAATTACAGGACGGTTGCAAAGAAAGATTAAATCTTGACACAAAACAAAATAAACTAAAAGAACTGGTACAAATCTTGTATCTAATGAAGAAAAAAATAAGATGGGCTGCTACTTAAAGTTCTCCACACTTCTAGATAGGTGGAAAAAGCAGGCTGGGAAGCTCAGGCTATCAGTTTACAAAGCCCATCAAATATAGGAATTGAAGTCACTTATCTTCTGAGTTAGGTGTTTCTAATCTCATATTTGAAGGGTTTTTTCTTAGATTCTATCAGAGAAACGACAAATACTCTCGATAAGATTCTTTGAAGGTGGACTCCCAGGTCGCATCAATTCCAGCTGAGACTTCCTATTTTTGCAAAAAATATAGCAGAGGTAACCATCGTACTCAAAAAGTATTAATATTAAATATATTGTTATAGTGTTTAGTTATAGTGTCGGGGTGTTTTTTTTTTTTAAATAAAATTAAAATGATATTAGGGTATATTATATAGATTAATATTAAGATATATAAATTAGTAAGACTAGCACTTAAAATGTGTTTGAGAGGAGGTCTATAATTGAATTTATAAGTACTAATTAAAAATATATATTTTATATTACAATAAAGAAGTAATCACCGTATTTAAAATGTGTTTGAAAGGAGGTCTATAATTGAATTTATAAGTACTAATTTAAAAATTTATATATTACAAGTGTATAATAATTATTTATTCATTATAAGTGAGTTTTGAGATGAGTGACATCATTAGAGCAATATTTGATGTCAAGCACATTGACATTTTCAATATTGATTTTAATAAGATTAGATATGATAAGGTTTTGGTTAATTATTGTCATTATCAATATATCAATTGCATGTTTATTTTCAATGTTTTCCTAATATTTTTATCTCAAAAATCAAAACAATTAAAAGTAAGTGCTAAATAATAATAAATAATTGTTTTTTCATTTGAAAAAATGTTATTTTAATCTCAAAAATCAAAACAAGTAATACTAACTACTAAATAATGAAGTGACAAAAAAATGGAATAGATTTGCAAAGACTTTTCCAATAAATAAAAGTTGTATGTCTTATAACTTGAAATTTTATTAATACATAATTTACTATTTTTTCAACTCATCAGAATTTTTTCAACTAATCATTTTTTTTCAACTAATCAGAATTTTTTTAAGTGGCTGAATTGTTTTTCAGGCGCGAGAAATACTTAATTTTGGTGGATAGTGCCCACACTAAATAGCCTATCGGGTAACTATAAAATTAAATTAAATTCTAGGTAAGACTTTTGATTATCATGAAAACATGGTAGATTCTTGTGAAAATCTAAAATATTTGTTGACTTTTAATTTTTTTTATCATAAATAAAGAAATAACCACCATACCCAAACATTAAATGATAAAAATATATTTTATATTATTTTAGGTACATGTCTTAAATATATTGTTATAGTGTTCAATTAAATTTAGGACACACAAACTAACTCCTATCTAATATTATTATAAAAACATTCATATTCCTTTAATCAAGGTTGATTCACTCTTTTAAGTTTCTTGTTATTAGGGACTAGATTGCACGACAAGGCTTTGTCCATGGATTGGGCAACACGATGCAACTTAGTGTGTCTTATATAAATTTTAAAAAGCTCACTCCTAAGCCCACCTTTCTAAAACTTAGTTGTACCTTGTCACCTTACGCACCAAAATCTTGAGTTTAGTGACTAGGGTCCTATATTTATAGATAGACCTGAGTATTTAGTAGATGATCTTTGTTGGAAAATTGTTGTCATTTGATGTCAAATGTTGAGGAAGGAGTTTTTGGTTGAATGTTGGTGGTCACACTTTGGAGTAAAACTTGGACTACAATTTAAAATAAAATAAATATTTATGACCCCCCCTTGGTTGGCGCCCCTTTCGGGGATGTAAAAGAAATAAATAAAAACTGTAAATCAAAAGAGGGTCAACCCTCTCAAGTTGTGCACCCCATTTTGGGGAATTATTATTGAAAATAAAATAAAATATAATTAAAATAGGGGTTGATCCCTATTGTGGTGCCCAAGGAAAAGGTGAAAGGGTGTATTTAAAAAAGAAGTGATGTGCCCATTTGAGGTGTGTGTGTAGCTTCATCAAATCGCCCCTTTCGAAGAAAATATTTAAGGAGATCTTGGAGTTCATTTGAAGACAAGCAATTATTTAATATCATTTGAATATGGAGTAGATTTAAATAAAAGTTAAAGAAGATCTAAAATAAAGATCATGACAGTTCTATAAGCAAAAATATTAAAGACTATATTGCAAATTTATGAATAGATAGATTGTAGATTTGTGAGCCGATATTAAAACATTTTTTTTATGAAGTCATGAGAAGATTTATAAAAGAGAATTAGAGTAGTGTAGACACCTAAATTTGGACACTTGCATTGGTCCAAATTTATCCCTTTTCATCTAAACATCCTTTTGATTGTGTTAATTAGGTAATACCACTATTATCTAATTAATACCCTTAATTCTGCCAAATCCCTAAAGTATTTAGTTAATAATTAAACACCTTATCTCTTTAATCCTCCTTTTCATCAAATGAATTAAATAAATATAACATTTATTTAATTCTTCACATGTCACCTTCTTATCTTAATCTTAATCAACCCCTTAATCTCTTCATTAGGGATGTGCACATGTCTAATCCTTGATTAAGACATGTCACATCCTTTGTAACACCCCTCCGTTTTGCTTCTTGTTCAGATTGCTTTATGCTTTATTTGGTTGTAGCTACTTTGATATTGGACACACCTAGTTATTTGTGTTTTGATCGCTACTTATTGAGCGACGAATTATTATTGTGTGATGTGTTTATTTGATAACTGTTTTACATGCTTTAATGATGTAATGATGTTAGTAGTTGTAACATGAGATTTTATTATGAGATTATTGAGTAAGATGTAAATGTCAGTTTTGATGAGTGTATTGGTGAAGGGGACGGGTTCGCATCACTCGTTTGCGAGTGCCCTGCAAATCCATGATTTCTTCTTCACGGTGTGTATTATATGTTGGATATATTATATGATGTTGTTTACTTGGTTTTCATGTTGCAGGTACATGACATTGACTCCACCTGGTTTCACAGGTTTGAGCATGTCGATCCAACGGTTAAGTTGAACGGGAGATAGTAGCTAGGTAACTTGTGTCAAGTCTACTCCCTAGCCTTAGTGTGTCGTTTGTCTTGTTTGTTGAGTCATGGTTTACCTTATTTTAAATGTTATTGGTTTCTGAAAGGTGTGTGTTTATTGAATTAAATCTTATAATAATTGCATTGGTTAGAAGTGGTGATTAATCAAAATTAATATTAAAATTATGTTTAGAAGTTATATTAAAATTTATTAATAAAATTTAATTAAATTTAGTTCCAAAAAGATTGAATTTATTTATTAAATAATTAAAATTAATTAATTAAGTTTTATGTGGTTTATATTATATAAAAGCAAAGAAAATTGAAAGTTATTTGAAATTGTATTTTAAAGGGAAGTTAGTTTTCAAAAATGTGGGAGTTAATTAATATTAAGATATTTTAATTTTGATATTACATAAAAAGTGGATTTGGTTGTTAAAGATATTTTTGATTTATGCCACAAGTGTGAGTTTAATTAATGAGAAGAATTGGTTGCAAATTCATTCACGGGAGAGTTGAGGAAAAAAAAGCTTTTTCAGGTTGGAGATGATATTTGTGAAAAAATGGCACAAGGATGTTCTAAAGAAATTTTTGATTGTAGAATTGATTTGAGAAAATTTTGTTGACATTGGTTGGACTTTTGGTTTGATTGCTTGCTTGGAATCACTCCACGGTTGAAGAGAAATTGTGAGTTCATTGGAGGAGGCTCTTCTTCAAAAATCTTCTTTGCCTGTAGCTGGTTTTATTCTTCTGTTATTTACTGTTCTTGTTTGTTTAAATTAAATTTGTAGTGAATTTAAAATTGTTGGTAAATCCTTTTAGGATTAGAGATTGTTATTTGAGATTGGAATCAAATATTTAGATTTTGGTAATTTTGTTATTCCATGTGGAAATTCCTCTCTAAAATTGTAAAAAAATAGGCTGTAGAATTTAATTTTATTTGAGGAAATTGTAGTATTGTTTGTTAAATCAAACCTTGGATTGTGCAACACATGTAGATTGCTGTAGGAAATTTAATCCCTGTAGAAAATAATTAGATTTGATTTTTGAAACAAATCCTCTGTAGAAAATTTGCAATGGAGAAATCTAGATTCCTTTTATTTTTTCCTATTTTGTATTGCTAGGAATTTGATGAAATAGTTTATTAAAAAAAAAGAAAATTAGTTATTAAGTCTTTGTGAATTTAGGAAGGTATTGTGGAAAATTTTATTCAATTTCCTATAGGTGATTATTTTTATTTATTTTACTCAATTTTACCTTATGTGTAAATATATATACATATAATATATAAATATATATATATTTAATATGAGGTTGTAGATTTAATTTATTGTTTTCAAAAAAAAATTCGCCATACGCGAATTTTATTCTGGTGTTTCCTGTACAAATTTTCGCACTTTGTGATTGAGTGGAGTTTTGTTTTTTGTTAAAAAAAAATAAAACAAAAAAAATTTAAATTTTGATTGTACCGTGGACGGTGGTCATGACCCCACCGCCCACTGTACCACGCCACATGGGAGAGTGTTGCTCCCATGGCAGCAGCGCTGCCTCAGCCGTGGGGGACCGACTGTACATAGTACAGACCGGTGCCCAACTCTTGGGTTGGCTGGCTGTACTGTGTACAGTCTGGCGCCCAAGGCGTCAGGCGACCCTTCGAACCTTATTTTATTTCTTTTAGTTTATTTTATTTTATTTTTTTTAATTTTGCTTTTAAAGCAAAAATAAAATATGGAATAAACTTTGGAATTTTCGTATTTTTAATTCCGTTTTATTGGGATTCGCCAGTTGTTGGGTTTTGTGAAATGAGTACATAACTTGTACAGTGTATATGTACAGTATATCATAAATATATATATATATATATATATATTGTGTATTTTTTTTGTTTAAATATTTGTTCAATGTGTTATAAATATATATACAGTGTATATATATACATATATATAAAATAATGATATATGTTTTGATATTTTGTTCTTTCTTAGAAAATTTATAAATTTGATTTATTAAATTGAAGTCTTGACTTACTTATGTACTTTTAGATAAATAATTATTAAATTTAGTCTATTTAATTATATTTAAAAGTGAGCATGTTTAAGTGGATGTGTAGGTTGTTTAATTTGGAAAATTGCAGAAATTAGACGAGTTAATGGGTAAATAGAAAGAAACTTTCTTGCATGAGTATATTATGTTTTAAATGTAATCAATATCTTGTTTTGTTAAAATTAGAATTTTTCTTTTCCTTGTAAAAGTAAAGGTAATTATTTTAGTTTAATATTTATCCGATTGATGTAATTGGTTATTTACTGCAAAACTATTAAATAGGGAAATGGATTTAATATATCCAAAAATAGCGTATTCCCTTGCCATTGCTTGTTGTTATTACTTTTCCTTATGTTCGTGATTGGGGAAAAAGGGTTTTATGATTATTTGAGTTAACCCTATTATCGTGCCTTTGATTTTGTCAATGTTACCTATTGAATGAGTATGGGTTTAAGAAATCCAAATATTAGATTTGATTAAGGACTTGAATGCTTTTTGTAGCTATGTTGTCAAGTTGCATTTTGGGGTATGGGATTAAGTGTTAGTCCAAAATTGTAAGTCTTCTAGAGGATGTGGGTTGTTGTTTTGTTAAGTCAACCGTTCATTTTCCCCTTGGCTAGTGCTATATGTGATTTGTTTCCTCCAAGTGTTTGGAGTGAGTTTCTTTAATTGTTGCCTCCTAGAATAGGAGAGATTGTGTTGTTTAGTTTGTAAGCACTTGAGTTACCCTTGGAGGTTAGTTTTGTTTGTGTGTTGTCCATTAGAAGAGTGGCTTCTGTTAGGCGTCGGAGCCCAAAGAGGTAAACCGGGTAACCTTCAGAAGTGATTTAATCAAGTGATAATTAAATTAATGTACTTAGATGATTAGGATGCATTTCACACTAATCAAGATAATTTATCCTCACTCATAGACACAAGGGCTCGTTTAGACTTGGGATGAGTGAGAAGGCCTGAAATGGCATGGTCATCTATCTTGTCCTTACGAGAGGTATTTGATTCCACATGGGTTAGCATGAGGGCCGGGGTTCGGTTGAAGTCACCAGGAAATCCGGAGCCTATGAAGAATGCCCAAAGGAGATCTCATGACTAACTATGTGATGACACTTTGTCTAAAATAACATTGGGTTTTGTGAAATGTGTATGGATTCCTTGTCATACTTGTTCAATTCTATTTTGCATCTAGAAGCAATGTGACCTATGTCAGTGATGTGAAAGTTGTACTTGTGTTGTGTATTTATTTGATTATGTCAGTATGAGTCAGCCTTTGGTTTGAGGTTGTAGATCTTTGTCCATGTTACATTGTTACTATCTCCTAGCATGGGGGTGGGCCTTCAGGTACCACTTGGCTGGGTGGAACATGCACTATAAACTGTTGGGTCCCCCTTGATCTTCGGTACTTGGTGGCGAGACATCCAGTTGGACAACTCGTGGTTCTTATTATGTTTCTTGCATTGTTGTATTTCCAATTGTATTAAGTTATTTTACCCCTCTTGTATGTATGAGGTGGAGTTTTGTAATTGTAACACTTTTGTAATAATGCCTCATTTTAGGAATGAGTGATGTAACTAGTTGTTCAAGTAATGAATTTATGTTATGGATGTTTATCTTCTTATCTTATGTTGTTTATGTATGTTGAATTAATGCTTATTACTTGAGTAATTAAATGCAATGAATTTTAGATGATGTATGTTAGTTGGGTTTAAGTAATCTTAGTTACGTAGCCTTA
Organism: Sequoiadendron giganteum; assembly: GCA_007115665.2. Classification (NCBI taxonomy): domain Eukaryota; kingdom Viridiplantae; phylum Streptophyta; class Pinopsida; order Cupressales; family Cupressaceae; genus Sequoiadendron; species Sequoiadendron giganteum. Next base: position 596,773,232 of record CM021106.1, on the reverse strand, counting down.
GGGGATGTTTTCAATTGTAGATGAACATATATATGTTTAATTCACTTTAAATTAAAAAAAATTTAGTACGCTTTTATTATGAATTGAAACTTCCTCTAGGGTTGCGTGGCGGGGCATTACATCCTCCAACTTTTGCAAGTTGGCTTCTTAACCTTCATTAGTCACTAATCATCTTCCAATCACTGATTAGTTAAGCCTAATCAGTACCTTGGTCAACTCTCCCCATCCTCCAAAGAATTTTTAATTCATTTTTATTCATCCAAGGCTCCTCTCTTCCCCACGTGAATTTTTAATTCACTTTTATTCCTCCAAGGAATCTTCTTTTCTCCATGCAAATTCTAGAACCTTTGACTTGTCACATCACATGTGCTAAAGTCTTCTAGAATATTTGACTTGTCACATCAAGTCACATGTGAGTAAGTACTTACCTTTTTAAGGACCTTGTTTTATCCAAGGTACTTTCCACCTCTCTTTTTGAAACCTTGTCTTATCCACAAGATTCACCAATCATGTGAATTTTTAATTCACTTTTATTCACCCAAGATTCTCCTCTTCCCTATGTGATCATTGAGAGGTCACATCATCCCTTTTCCAAGGTACTTTTCCTTCCTCCACATCATGTACCTTCCTTCCACCTCACTTCCACATCATTTCATCCTAGGCCATCTCACATTCCACATGTCAAGATGTGAGGGCTTGTGAGTCCTCAACTCACCATAGCTCTCCATCTTGGCCTTGTTGGTTTAATCTCAGCCATTGAATTCTATAGAGAATTCAAATCCCTCTATAAATACCCCCTCTTTTCTCTCATTTAGGGACCTCATGCATTTGATACCAAACTCTTGCCATTTTTTCATTTACAACACTTAGCTATTTGCACCCTCATGCTACCAATTTGATTACTCAAATTGCAAGCACTTTCTCTCATCATTTAATCAAGTCATTTAGTTATTAGCCTTTGCATTTTTATCATCTTGTCCATCTTACATCTAGCCATCTCCATAGCCATCTAAGGAGCACACAAGCTTTCAAACATCAAGGGCCAACCAAGGGATTCAACGACAAAGAAGGTATAATCATTTATGGTCTTTATTTCATCTTCTTTCTTTGTGTTATCATTCCTTAGGCTAATATTGAGGTGTATCTTTTGTGTTCTTCCATTAGTGCATTATTAGTTTTTTTGCATTATTAGAATAGGGTAGACATTAAGGGATCACAAGTAGATCCAAGAAGAAGTTTCATATTATTTCTTTGGAGGTTGGTGCCTCCTAATTGACGAGATCGAGAGGTTGGATCCTCTCATTAGAGGAGATTGGTGTCTCTAGTAGGTTGGTGCATACGAAATGTGTAAGAAGATTTTATATAGGCAATATTTTGTCATGGTTTTCTCTCATAAGGGTTTCCACGTAAAATCTTGTGTCTCTTATGTGTGTGGATTTTTGTCATTGCTTCATTGTGATTGTTAAATTTTAAATTGGTAAAAGATTGGCTTATATTGATTCACCCTCTCTCTCAATATAAGTGTGTATTTTTCATCAATCTTAGGATCAAATGGAAATTATAGTAACAAGATCTATTTAGTAACATATTGGATTGTAGATCACTTTAAACTATCTCTACATCATGAAGCATTTGAATCTTTCATTTCTTGTGTGGCATGTTTGTGAAGTAGATCAAATTCCTAAGGGTTTGATTTGTTATTGAGATAAACCAAGGTATTCACGTCTTACATCAAGAGAGGGCCCATTATGCTTCTTAGCACAACCAATATTTAGGTATAGGTTAAAAAAAAACACATTGAACTTTGTAGTTTACATTCATACTAAACTAGGTTGCAATAGAAGGATAAATTTGCACACCATGTTTCAACCTAAGGCCATGTTTCTTGACATGACCATATATAATATAATACAATATTTAGTATATTTATTTCATTGCCTTATGATCTTTGATCTACACAATGTTTTTTTATTATGGGTTACTTGTTACATCATATAAATGCTAGTCAACAACAAATGGGCATGCCACCACATCATTTGAAATAAGTAAGCACTCTTTATTACTCTCTAGCTTCTCATTTTGAACTTATTTAATTTAAATTATACTATATAAAAGATAGTTCATATCCTAGGCTTCAATGTTAGCATTTTATATCTTTATATAGATAATTAAACCCAAACCTAGTTTATTCCACCTAGAGCTTATTTTTAGGGCATCCTTCCATATATTTTATTTCTAGATTTGATATATTATAAATTTATTGACTAAGCTTATCTTTTTAAGGCTACTATTTTTAGATAGCCATTAAGGATTTAAATTTGAAGGTATCTAACTCTCCTTGGGAAAATCCCTAGGTTAAATTAATCCATTACCATGATTGCCTCTTTATATATTTGTATTGGTAAAAGTATGACCACCTCTATTCATGTTAATGAGAGGAGACTTTTAATCACAATGGCCAATTTAAACTTAAAAGAAAGGTGAGATGCCACTATATTAAAAATATTAAACAATGTAAATAAGTTAGATGATGATTCACAATCTTTACTCTTAGTTTATGAATTCCAATGACTCCTTTAGATTAAATCTTATGGCTTGGGCATGTTGAAAGGCATCAGTCAAGTTTTTAGGGACAATATTTCTCCTCATGATGCTTCTATTATTTCTCATTTGCATGCTTCTTCAATTGTCCTTTCCTATCACTTGCAATCCACGACTTTCCCTCTACATCTTCCCAATTATTTTCTCCCTTCAAATATAGCTTTAGCACTCCTTAAAGTCATCCAAATTCACTTCATACTCTGCATATTGTCCCCTCAATCACTACCCCTACCCCCACATGTACATCTTCCACCTACACATATAAAAAAATTTAGCCCTCATTCTCAACCAATTATACTACTCTCCACTAATTTCTCACAATCCACTTACATCCAACCCATTACTAACATTTTCATTTCACTCTCTAATCCCTAGCCATCAATACAAAGTATCATGATGGATCTTAGAGAGGTCAAAAACCAACTCAACAATTTTTCATTTGCCTCCAAAAAGGACTTGCCACATGCATTAATACACAATCCCTTCACATTTGACATTCATTAAAACCTTTTCCCAATATGATTTATGGTTCCACACTTCAAAGTGTGCAATTGTAAAGGAAATTCAATGAGCCACATATAATAAATGTGGCATGCTTAGAAATATTTGAAGAAGATCAATTATTAGAATTTTTTTTTCCAAATACACAAACATTATGCATTGGAATGGTATTTTCATTATTAAATGGTTTAATTCCCACTTTTATTCTGAACTAGTAAATGCCTTAGTCCAAGAATTCAAGTTAACATATGTGTAACATTTTCTAGACTAGGGAAATGCAAACAAGAAAGTAATGATCACATTAGTGATCACATGTTATGATTCCCAAAATTACTCACTAATATGAATTTCCGACCACATGATGATAAACTATTAAGATTATTCATTGATAGTTTGATTCTTGACATAAAGGACAAAGTGATCTTTAATAAAAAATTATGACTTTAAGAAACCCCCTAAAAAAGATATAAAATCTTAGTGAATCTTTCATTTTATCAAAAAAAGTATTATTTTTATCAATTTTTTTTTAAAATCAATATAAATTTATAGAAAATCTTGGTGAATCTTGATGAAAATAGGCAAATGTATTAATTACCATGGAAAATCATTCCTTTGAAAAAAATCTATGAAAAAGTAATGGCCTAAGGGTGTTAGTGTTTGAATAGTTCTAACTTTAACGTGTAGTGTTTGTTCTATAATTCCTTAATATTTTAAATCAAACATTAAATATTTTAAATCAGCCCTAAACTCTTTCTCACCACTATTGATTTTATTTATAATCTAATGGTTTGGGTTCAATTTTAGGCCCCATGGGCATTGGAGCTTTGTGGGTACATTTTGGCACATGGAATGTAACCCCAATCATTAGATTGTAAATAAAATCAATGGTGGTGATTAAAAAATGGTGATATGGACCTAAAGTAACCAATAATTATATAATATAAGTGGCAAATATATTTCATTTTCTACTATAACATAAAATTTAGGTGAATATAATCTAATTAGGTATTGAATATTGTGGAATTTTTTTGAGTTTAAAAGTTTAATAAAATAAATATTATGGCAATTTAACCAAGACTAAAATAATATTTTGTAAAAATGTGGCAATTTAAAGGTCGTCTTGCAACTTGTACTATTAGCCAAATTTTGAATTCCCACTTTTAAATATTAGCCACTAAAAACATCATTGTTAATCACTACATATCATTTTTGGATCTATTTGCTAGTGTGCATGATTATGAACTAAATATTTTATATGGTAATACATTAAAATATAGATCATCTAACATACCAAATAATTCATCCTCTTACCCTACCAAGTTCTTGTAAAAATAGTTTAAAAAGGGCATTGATATCATATTTTAACAAAAATAGGAAAATGAAGAAAAAACCAAATTTATCATTGAACACATGATACATTGAACATTATTAATATTAAACCACAAGTGCAAGGACAATTTACAAGGTGAAAAATACCTTCCATATTGTATGGATTTTTTTTAAGGGGAAAATACGAGTAGTTCTCCACCCATATAATTATTGGACACATTTCATCATTTACCTAAGGTCTTTGATTCTTATTATTCTTATTATTATCATTAGTTTTATGGCCATATACTCAAAAGTGTCTATTTATTAGGAATAAAATTCAAGATTTGATTATCAATAGTATGATAGATGTTTAGGCGCTTAGTGATAGAGGAAATAAGTTTGTTTCCCCCTCAAACAAAAATATCAAAATTTATACTAAACTAATTTTCCCCCACAACATAATCAAGCTAACAACATAAAGACTATTGAAGAGGATGAACAACAAGATTATTTCCTAACATCTCCATCTAGTGTATATTTAGATTGTGTTGGTTTAATTGCATATCAATCTAACATATAATTTCCTCTCTCATTACATTTTCTAATGATGAAATCCCAAGAAATGGTTTTTATGGATCAATAAATATCAAAATGATCTAGTTCAGTATAAGCCCATAGATGGAATATTGGTTGATCTTGTCTCAACATTAAATGTGTACAGAGGAATTTATTTTAATCGTCGTCTAAATAGAGACACTTACACTCACTTTAGGATCTAGCCATAAATTTCTCAAAGAAAAAATTCAAGGTACTTTAGGGCACATAATCATAAACTTGTACCTAGATATACAAGAGGAGCCAACACTATTTCACATTAGTTCAACATTAGATTGGTTTGATATGATCCTTGGTTGTCCTTGGATTGAGAAATTTTAAATTTCAAATCCTTTCCCCTCCATATTACACTTATTTGTTAAATTTATTTATTATTGAAAAGGAATTACAATTCTAAGAGAACTATTAAATACATTTTAGATATTGAAAATGTTAGACAAGTTTTTGAATAACTACAAGAGGCATCTCAAGAAAGAATATATGCATTATATACCATATACAAGATATTTAAACAACAATGATTCCAAGAGAAATATAATCAATTAATGGATTATCAAAGATTAAGGGAAGAGTCCAACCCAATTTAAATATCTGCACTAATCTCATTCTAGTAGACATTAGAAAAGACCAAGGGTGTGTTGCTAAAAAATAAAATTAATCAATGTTACAATAAAATGTGTTAAATCAACAAATGGTTGAATCAACAAATGGTTGAAGATAATGTAAAATCAAGCAAAAATTATTGTAAAAAATGAGCAAAAGGCAAAGCTAATACGGGTTCCAAAATTTAAAACAGAAGTACATCCTCGTTAAAGGGCCACTATAAATGAAGATCATGGACCTTCCCAAATTTACATTTGCTTGGAGAATATGAATATGTTTTCACGTTGTGATTGGGATGAAAGATGACCCATGAGGGGATAATAGCTTCACATGTAAATTGTAGGTTGTTCTTTCATACTTAATATTACTTATCAATGATCAAATTATATTTTTTTACTTATATTTTGTTAAGCAAAGCCACCTTCCTTGTACGTGTTGACACAAGTGGCCATGAATAAATTTCATCTTTGTTTCATGAGATTTTTTCTTCAAGTTTAATACCATTTTATTTATTTTTTACTATCTTTTGTGCTCTCTTTATGTTTTATGCTTTATAGATCTGGTTTGATGCAAAGAAATGCAATTGTCCCTATGACATGTTTCATTCACAATGATAAAAATATAGCTTCCTTTGTTTCCTAGTTTATGGCTTTCTTACATGATTTTCATTTTCATTTACACTATCTTTCTTTTTTTAATTAAAATTCTTCTTTTTGTATTTGAATTATTTATTTTATACGTATATGGCCTTTGCCATTGAACCACCTATTTATTATTACATTGTGATGGCTCTCACACCCTTCCTCAATCTTTTTATAGTTTCCTCAATCTTTCCTTCACTTGTGACACTTTCCATCACTAAACACATCAGAAAGCCTAGCTTACTCATTTGAGGGAATTTATTGTTCTTTATTATAAAATATAGGTACTTCATATCTATTAGGTGAACCAAAAGAAATAAATGTTTCCATATGCTCACCCTAACATGATCTCATATCACCATGCCTACATGTTAACATTTAATACGGGATTTCTTGTCATGTCATCTCATAAGGAATCTATTTGTTTTGTTAATTCATGATTACATATTATTAAACCTACTTATATTGATATTTCACACTTACATCTTGTATGTTATTCATTTCATTTTCATGTGATTCTCTTCTTGCATTGTTTTCACACAATGGTGCCTACACATCATTTTCACATAATGGAACCCACACATCCTTTTCACATGATAGCATTTTAACATCATTTTCACATGATGAAAGCTTTATGATTTTCTAATATGATAACATTTTATAGAGTATTTATTAAGACATTCTTACAGCATACCATCTTATGCAACATTGATTATATTGTTTTATCATGATCATATCGTATATGATACCTTTTACATTGATCATATACACTAACATCTAGTACATTCATATATATCTCACATCTAGGATTATTCCTCCACAAGGGGAAACATTGAGGGAAACCATTTACCCACTATTACATGATATATAATGAGTATATCATGCAAATCACATATAGGGTGGGTAAATTCTTTTACTTGACCATTAAAATATTTTGATAAACCATTCTTCCTCCCCTCAAACTAAATGCATGATGAAATCCCACATTTAATTTGAGGGAGGCATACAATACCTACCAAAATACCTTAGAATTTACATGTTTCATGTTTGCATATGTTGTGGTGGGCATAACAGTCCAAATATATGATTTTTAAATGCATCATGATTCCATCTACACCAACTTTTACATCATGTCATGCTTGCATACTTTATGAGGAAAAAAATAGTTCCAACTTCATAATTTCTTTATGAATTATGATTCCATGTACACCATTTTTATAAGTAATGCACATAAATTATTGAAAGGAAGCAAGCTATGTAAAAACAATTCCTTATCTTAAAGGAGAGTATTGCCCAAATTTTAGATCCTTTCAATTACAGAAAGGAGAAACACATAAAATCATACCACTCTAAAGTGCCCAATGAATTATTCAATAATCTCAACATAGTTACAATACACTTGCAAAACAAGTCTTTACAAAAGTATTACCAATTGAAGATCTAGAGTAATTCTAGTAATTCCAATAGTATAATAATACCTATAAACTCACTACTCAACACGCCAAACTCAAGCATCCTATAAATAGGAGAAATGTTACCTAAAACCATCAAATAGTAATTAAAAAATAATGAGCTAAATTCACCCAAAAAGTGGCACACAAATATCTAGTTAAAAAACCAACACCCAAATCCCAAGATAAATTTATTGGCTAAAAACAACATACTCCTTTCACTTGTTATAAGTGCATCATAATCCACTTATTGACTTGTGCACTCCATTTTAGCTTCATTATCTCCATTAACAGGTCAATATTTTGGTGCATTGGCAACCATTTGTGCAACAATAAGTTGATCAACAAGTATAACTCCTTTTATTGCTTTTCTATGTATGGCATGTTTTTATATTTCCAACTTTCAAAGGCCATAACTTTTGACTTGAAAGACTATTGGGAACCTTTTTTAAAAATTGTAGAGGTCAAAAAAATCTATGTAGCAATAATCCCTAGAAATGATGTCAAACAAAACAAATATTTTATTTATCAAAAAATAGTCTATAACCTAGAAATTGAGTTTTTGTGTTTCATAGTTCAAAAACTGCATTCTTCATAAAGTTAATATTACAAGCAAGACTAAGACACCTTTACTAAATTTCTCCCACTCCTTGAAATTTTTGCAAGAGCTAGAGTACCAACACTTAAGAATTAATTCATAGAGGCCAAGAGGCCCATAGATTCATAGCACCACCAAGCTTTTTATGTTCACTAGTTTCATCAATGCATTTGTAATATTTCACAAAGTGTCAACTTTCTCCAACATCACTCCCCATCCTCTACCATGTCATGAACAAAATGGTGTTGGACATTAATATGCTTTATTTTTGCATGAAAGATTGGCCTCTTTGTTAGACACATGACACTCTATCACATAAAACTATAATATCTTCTAGATTAGGATCTGCATATATAAACACACTTTCTTAAGCAAAATGGCATCCTTACAAACATGAGTAGTTGGCATGTACTTTGCTTGTGAAGTAAGAAAAATGAACAAATCCTATTGCTTTCTAATCTAATTGATAGCACCACCAAACATAGTGAAAACATGTCTATTGATAGATCTCATATTATCAACAACTCTAGCCCAATTTGAATCTACAACTCCACAAGTAGTCACTAAGTGCTAGTTATCTATATACTTACCATGATAACAAATGGGGTATCTGTAGGTACCCAAAAATATTTAAAAGACTCTCTTCATTGCATCTCAGTGCACTTGTTGAGGATTAACCACACATGAACTAAGGACTCTCACCTCTTGGACAATGTTTGATCTTATATAGATCATATCATACATTAAGCTTCAAACAATACTAGCATAAGATACTCTACACATATCATCCATCTCACAAGGAGACGTTAGAAATTTCTCAATTGATAATTTAGTCCCCACCGAAATAAGAACACACAAAAGTTTGCAAGCTAGCATATTGAAGCTCTCCAACAATGAGTTCACATATTTAATTCGGACCAACCAAAACTTTGTTAACTCTTATCTCTTATGATTTCCACATTTGGCTTTCCCTAAGTCCTTCATCTCAAATTATGCTAAAAGATGAGACTTTAATCCACAAATCATATTCTTCTCATTACCAAAAATAACATACCATCAACATATAATGTAGTAATAAAGAAGAAATTACCATTGATTTTATAATAGATGCAATGATTTAATTTGGATCTCAAAAATTCCAAACTAAACAAACAAATTTTTAAAACTTTGGGTACCACATCCTAGGAAATCTCTTGAGCCCATACATAGTTTCTTCAACTTACAAACCAAAATATATTTACCTTTTTCAACGTACTACTCTAGTTATGACATACATTTCTTCCTTCATCTTCACTTCTATCTACCCAACCTCAAGATCAAATACTTCTACAATAGATAACAAAAACCGAATAAATGTTGACTTAACAACTAGAACTAAAATCTCACCATAAACAAATCCATCATCATTATTTCCTTTTAATCTATTAAACAATAATAAATCTTATATAAATTAATTCAATTTAAATATTATAAAACCTAATTTTTACCATAATCAATATTAATACCATAAAACATAATTAGAATTCTTAAAATATTGTATTATCTAAAAGCAAAAAATTCGGACTTAGATAATTTTGATGTCAAATCTGAAAATTTGGATTAAATGTATATCAGCATTGAAAAAAGGAGTGATTAAAAAGCAGGGCCGACAAGGCCAATCCCCTCCCTTAATAGAAGTTTTTAATTTGCTGTTTGTTAATGAGAGCGATGGGCACTTTTGAAAATTAAATAACATCACTTCTGTCATTAGACAGATTCGAAAGTTAGAAGGCAATAAAAAGATGTTTGAAAAAGAAATGCACACATTTGCAGGAGGAAAAACGTTTTAAAGGGTATAATATTTTGACAGATTCTTCTGAATTTGTTTTTGTCATGACATTCAATGTAAGAAATTTATTATCAAACCATCAATTCAATACTTTTGTTGTGGGTCTAGGATAGGATGTGACACTATTGTTCCACTTTAAAAGTTTTGAAATTTTTCATTATTTTATATATTATATAAATTTTGTTAGTTAATTTAACACTTTTTTTAGAATTTGATTTTCATTCATTGGAGAGTATTGATAGTATTTAAATTTGAGTGTGTTACAAGTAATTATTGTATAATTATTTGAACTTGATTTTCATTTATTGGACACTATTGATAGTATCTAAATTAGGGCTCTCCGAAAATTCATCACTAGCAATTCATCGAAGGAAAATTCACCGCAGCCATGGAAAATTCACCATCAAGTTAATTTTCCCCTGCGATGAATTTTACTGGGCGGTCCGTTGGTGAATTGTGGTGGTGAATTTTCCTTGGGTGAATTGTTGGGGATGAATTTGTCGTATGACCTAAATTAGAGTGTTTTACAATTAATTATTGTATAATTTTTTTATGAAGGGTTAAATAAATTACATTTTTTAAATATGTTAACCTAAATTAGAGTGTTTTACAATTAATTATTGTATAATTTTTTTATGAAAGGTTAAATAATTATTTTTTAAAAAATAATATTTTAACAATAAACTTAAAAGAAATTAAGAGCAAGAATATTAGAGAAGAGAAAACATAAAAGATTTGTTTTAGAGAATTTGAATTTAAAGAGAAAACTCTAACCAGAGTAAATTAAAACACACTTTTCTACATTTTTAAATATGAACATAATCTTAGGCCTTTTGAACATAGAACTATTCTGAAATCAATGTATTTTAGTTCTCAAGATTACAAGTCTTCCCAATTACACACTTTTAGTTCTATTTGTTGCTTATAAGAACCTATTAAACCCATGAGCTCTACTAGAATCCACTTCAATTCAATATAAATCATCCTATCATACCTCTAGGGGTGTTTACAATTATTTATAGACTTGTACATCCCACCAAAGATCTTAAAGTCATAAAAAATTCAAATGTAAGAGGAGTTTGAAGTGTTCTTTAGCATTATTAGTTGTTTCTAAACACATGATGAAGAGTGCAACTTCTATATGAAACCTCCTCAATGATTTTAGAATTGTTGTGGTTGTCACTTGGCAAAAACTATAGTTTTTGCATAAAGGCCTATAATACTTTATTTTTCACCAATTTTCCAACATATCGTACTTGTATCTTTCTCCACATGTCTTTTAAACTATGTTTTAATTATCCAGTGAATTCAAATGATTTTTTTTATCAATCACACCTCTACAATGAAGATGACACATCACTTGGCACCCTTCTAACTAAGATTTGGTAAACCTTTGTCCCCAATTGTTTGAAGATGTTTGAATATCAAAAGCACTTGAACTTGTTGAAGCCTGATTATGTCGGCAATCATTATCTTCCATTCAAGTGAAACAATTCAAAAGATCCAAAATAGCATAGTGTGGTTATAAGTAAATGTAACAATGTACATAGTCCCAAATTGTGAAGGTTAATTCATATAGCATAGGTAAAAATGAATAAGATCAAGTGGCTTAGGAGATCTCTAAGGCCTTTCCTTTGGGAAAAAATTATCTATGATATTTATTCAATGTATGCATCCTTCTCATACTCCTTGGCATGCCTCTACTAATTATAGTGTTTATTTCATTTTTAGTCATCCCATTGGCTACATATTCTAGAAATTAATACTCTCATGCCATAGTTATTGTATACACATAAAAATAGTCTGGAGCACAAATTAATTAAATACTTGTTATTTAATTAATAAATCCTAATTCTTCTACTAATATAAAGAAATTGATAAATTTGTTTTATATGGTTCATTACCTTAATTCCTCTTTTTCAAAAATCACTTTCCTCTTAAATTAATTAGATTCACAAATTAAATAATTTGTTATTTAATTAATTTCCCTCTTCCATTTAAATTTGAATTTTTAATTCAAATTGGCACATGTCTCCATATTTCTCTAACTCATTTCCAACTCACCTGCCACCTCACCATGTGTCACATGAAATTGAATTTTTCTAATTTGTAAAAAGAGAATTTTCATCAACAACCTACAACAAATTTAAAACCACCTTGGACACATGGCTTCTTCTTTCCTCTGATTCTCTTCAACACTTGGCAAGGTGTTCTCTTGAAGGGAACCACCTCCCTAATTCTCTCCAACCTCTTTGTGCTCCACCGTCGATGCCTCAAGATCACAATCTTGACCATTCATCACTGCCACATCATCTCAAGCCTAGAAAAATCTATAAATAGAGGGCATTTCTATAGCTTTTCATATGGATTTGGATTACAAACTTATGTTGCAGAAATCTTAGTGCAATTTGAGAGAATTGTAGTTAGTGTTTAGCATTTTAGTTCATTTAGTGTTATTATAACAATTTCAATCTTAATATCTTAGTTATTGCATCTTTTATACAAAATTCCCATTAGGTTTGCATTATCAATTTTAGCATCATTTGAGCATATCAGTACTTCATCATAGGATCATTCAGCATTTAAGCATCAAAAAATCCAAAAATATAGTGATGTAGGCATGTAGTTTGCATTGCACATCTCCTCATTTCTTAGGTTGTCATCTTTGTAGATTCATGTGCAACACTTAAATAGATCCAAGCGCATGAATTTTGAAGGTCCTTAAGACTAGAGAACCATAGAATGATTTGAAAGGATAGTAGTAGCAATTTAATTCTGTTATTTCGATTCCTTTTATGTAATACATTGCATGGATGTGTGTGTTTAGTTTTGTTCAATAATTAATCTCATTGGCACATTTTAAAACCACACATAAATTGGCGCCCACCGTGGGACATCGCCCCATCTTTAATCTATTTTTTTGTTGAGTTATTCTTTGCAAGTTCTGTGGAAAATTCTGAAATAGCACATCCAAATTTTTCTATGGCGCATCTGGAAAATTTATTGGCGTATTGAGTTCCTGTTTCGGCACATCTAACGGTTTTTCTAGTGCATTTGGATTCTGTTTTGGTGCATCGGGTTGTTGTTTTGGTGCATACAACTGTTCTTTCGACACATCAGGGGGTTTTGATTTGTATTCTGTGTTTTTCCAGTTTAGCGCATTCAGTCTGTCATTTATTGTGTTCGGTCTCTCTTTTAGTGCATTCAGTAGTTCAACGCATTCAGTCTGAGTTTTAGCACATTCAGTTACTATAATGGCGCATCTGGTTTTTAGGGTAAATTTTCCAGATTCTAGAAACTAATCTATGCTTTTCTATTTTGCAGGAACCTTGTACGTAGTTAAAGATTTTGCTGAAACAAGTAAAGAACACTGTCAAAGAACAATGGACTGAAACTACTAACAATTGGTTGTAGGGTTGAATCTATTTGTCATTTTCCTTTGGTTAAGTTAGGAATCTAGCATAATTAGGAGGGATAAATTTACACCATACTTGTTATGTTTGGAATGGTAGGCGTGTATGCTCTCCCCTTAACTGGGTGATCAAAAATCCAAACCCATTCATTTTATTACATTTTAAACCTTAGAGGGCCTGCCTCCCCGCTTCGAAAGGAGGGAACGACCCAACCGGGAACACGCTAAAGCCAAGCGACTTCCACTTGGGATATAAATGTGGGTACTCAAGGAAAGTTCGAGTATCATGAGGATTGTTCCGACAAGAAGGGCAACAATGGTCTCTTGCCGTATGGATGATCCCCCACGAATAGAATGCCCCTACTAAAACCCTTTGTTGTAGTAAGCCAAAAATTACCTTTATCTATTCTTTGGTGCAGCAATAGTCATTGCCAAGGCATCCATATTCTCGCAGTTCTTAGTAGAGGTGTAAAGGTTGCCATGGGAGATTCATGGGAGCTAGAGGCTTGGTTGACCCGAGAAGTGAGTGCAATGTAAGGGGGAGCCTGTGTGGCCAAGCTTCTAAATCACCCACTAAGAATATGTGTGGTTGGAGTAAAAACTATTTGGAATCCAAAAGAATATTGTCTTACACAACCTAGGATTGTGCTTGTTTGATGTGTCTTTACCAATGTGTTTTTAAACCAATATTCAAGCAAACATCACACAAACATGTTCAACTATTGATTCAAAAGAAAATCCAAACCAAACAATCCAAAATTCACTGCTAAAACCAGGAAAATCTGTCAAACCGTCAAACAAAAAAAATCAGAAAGCATTTTCCAAATCGGTGCATCCATCTGTTGTTCTGGTGCATGCCTTGCATAATTTAGCGCATCCATCTATTGTTCCAGCGCATACCTGCCATGATTTAGCGCATACATGCTTTGTTTTGGCACATCTATTTACTGTTCTAGCGCATCCATACCATTCTCTAGTGCATCCAACCCTTTTCATAGCGCATCTGTACCATCTCGTAATGCATCCAACTTTTAGTGCATCCAGACACTGTTTTAGCGCATCTAGTAAATTTGCAAATAGAAAGCTAAATTTGACCTCCACTCTGCCAATTAACACCAAATTTGGAAATTCGCTTTCAAACAACATTTATTCCTTGTCCCAGACTTGCTTTTAACTTGTTGAAACCAACACTTCCAAGTGAAAATACCTCATCTAAACTTTGATCAAACATCCAAAAGTGTTTCCTCACCATACCTATTTCTGATTTAGCAACTGCATTTCACCATCAGGATTTATCATCCTGTATAAGCATGAATTTGCAGCCCTAGCACAAATTCCCTTTTACCCCCCTTGCAATTTAGAAAACCTAAGGCAGAGGCTTAATTCCACTTAAGCTCATTGTCCCCATCACACTTGGCTCCTGTTTTGTGTGTCGGTGGGAGTATTTTTTTGGGGGACGTCCGCACGTCGTGCAGACATCCGCACAGCGTGCTTACGTCCCTAGCAGATTCCTGCAGCTGGAGACTGCAGAGACGTTACATTTTTTATTGGAAGTCAAAGAGTAATGCCCCTCTTCAGCTGGCCGACCTGAATATGGTCGTTTTTCATCCTCTTCCTTCATATTCTTCATCTCTTCTTCCATTTTTTAGAAGTTAGCTGAACTTCTTCACAAGCTGACACAATCTCTCCATGCTTTGAACATCCATCCACAAGATTTGCAGTAGCACTTCACACTCCATTGCAACAATCTACCACTCCATCACTCCGATAGTGCAAGTGTAGGACACACACCATTGCAGCAGAGGCTTGAGTTCCTCTGATTTTCTCCTCCACAAGCCTTGAGCGCTTTGGACGAAGGTGGTAAGCTCCTCTCATCTTCTCTATCATTTTGGTTGAGTAAGAACGTACTATTTTCTAGTGTCTTTTGTTTACGTAGCTTGTATTCCCTTGTTTATCATTATTTCTATTGTTGCAAACTTGGTTGTCCGTGGAGGTGGAAACACCAAAATGGGGGTCTGATTGAGGCAGGTCCCTAAATAGCCCCAACATTTCCCCCTTTTTTTGTGTGCAGGTGGAGAGATCTCAGAGCAAGCTAGCGAGAGGATTGATCTACAAAATTATCTTCGTCACCCTTGCAGTAATATATTTATTTTATCACATTCGTATTTATGTCTTATTCTTCTTAATCTCACTATGTTGTTCAAGAAACTTCTAAACTAGGTTGTTAGTCTTCCTTTTAGAGTTTAACCTCGTCTCTCTGATTTTCTAGTCATACGAACGCCAATGCACTTGTGAGATGCCAGCGCATCGTGCTATCATGCTAGAACCGCGCTTCTGTCCTCTGATAGAGAACTACTTGAGACGTAGAGTTGACCTTAAAAGTGACTCATCTAGTCTCCCTTCAACTCTCATGATTGCAAAGTGGTTGAAGGACACCTAGCCCTCATCATTCTCATCCCTTCTATCCTAACATTCCTTGAAACTGAGGTAAGTTAGGGCAATCCTTCCACTCTTGGCCTTTTGTGACCTAGGGCCTTGCAGTGGTTGGTCCCCCTCTCTTACATTTTTGGTGAACCTGACGTGAACCAACGTATATCCATTTGTTGGCATTCTAAATTTTTTTCTCTTATACCTCTTGGTCATTGTACCATGGTGTGTTGTGAAGGTTTATGACCATCACAACCTAGTCTATGACCTCTAGGCATATTTTCAGAAGAATTCTGCGACACCTTCCGATGGAAAAGGCGAAGGTCTCCTCTAGTTTCACTATCGACCTTTTCTCTGGTTCTATGATTGGTCTATCCACACAGGAGCACATAGCATGAGGCAAACCTAGGTTTCTCGATGAAATTGACCACATCCCTACCCCTCTGGCGTGACCAACCTCCTCATCCGTAGATGAGCATGAGACCATCTGTATCCCTTTTGAATATGTCATCAGCCTTGGTAAATGGTTAAGTGCACTATAAAATCACTTGGAAGGGAACCCGAAGATGGGTAGGGTTGCTAAGGTTATCAGTGAAATAAGATATATGGTGGAAAAGGATCGGACATGCATAGAGCTCTTAGCTAGTCTCATTGTTCTAGCCAAAGCATGTGCCCCTCGCGTCATAGTCACATGACACGAGGTGGCCTCTTCGAGGAATGTGAAAGACAACTAGAGATGTCGATGCCTCCTACATCCGTATACATGGTTGACATAGTCCCTTCGGTTAGTGTGCCTGTCACTTCCGAATACTATGAAATTGTCAAAGTGAGTAGAAACCCTTTGGGTTTCCGCTTCACCCCTCCCGACGCCTCCGGTGGTGGAGGATTTGGTGGGATGATTGGTGGAGACTTTGGTGGTGGAAACTTCGGAAGTGGAGGTGGCCTTGGTGGAGGCAGTTCCGACAGAAGTCATGGTGGTGGCCTTGGAAGCAGCGGTGGCTCTGATGGAGGTCACATCGGTGGTGGTGGTATCGGTGGTGGCTCGAATGGTAGTCACGGTGGTGGTCTAGTTGGTGACTTTGGTGGTGGTTTTGGTGGCCCTCTGTCTTCTAATAACCCTATCTTGAATACCCTTCTTCAAAATATGGGGAAGATGCAGAGTCAACTAGCGAACCTGTCCCAAGCCTCAACCCAACCTATCTTTCAGCCTTTCTTCTGGCACCACTCGTTGTCGCTTGCAATCCTAAAAACTCATTTCCTACAAGGTATGGAGATTCCAAAATTCAAAAAATACAGTGGTAAAGGGGACCCGTAGACACATGTGTCCACGTTGTGCACAGATTTCTTCCATCACGATGCATTGATGGTGAAACTATTTCCCCGATCACTCAAAGATACAACACTAGATTGGTACTGTTCTTTGCCCGATAATTCCATCTTCACGTTCAATCATCTTGGGAACCAGTTCTTGCAATAGTTCCAAGCCAATATAAGACCAAAGATGACCTTCTCAGACCTTGTTCGATGCAAACATGGGGACAATGAGAAGGTTACAGAGTTTATAGTGCGATACCAAGTGCTCTTCTCACAGATCTCATATTTGTTACCCGACTTTGATGTGCAGAAGGTCTTCATAGGGAAGTTATAGAGACATTGGCAAGAGAAATTTTCCCTCATGAAGTATCCTTCTTTCGCACATCTATGTGCGGCTTTACGAGAATACCAACAGATGGTGGTTTAGTTCAGGGGTCCTCACTCATGCTCC
Organism: Sequoiadendron giganteum; assembly: GCA_007115665.2. Taxonomy (NCBI): domain Eukaryota; kingdom Viridiplantae; phylum Streptophyta; class Pinopsida; order Cupressales; family Cupressaceae; genus Sequoiadendron; species Sequoiadendron giganteum. Next base: position 596,755,479 of record CM021106.1, on the reverse strand, counting down.
CGTTCTAAAGGGAGATCTATTGTATCGATCTCTAGAAGAGGTAAAACTATTGTGAATGTAGTATCCGCTGTGGATAACAACGGCCTTAGACGTGATCAAAATTTTATGGAGTTATCAGAATTTTATTCTTCCATCTTGCAGAAGTTGGTAAAAGATAAGATCCTTACCCTACCACCTCCTGAACCAGTTAGGGAACCGTACCCTAACTGGTATGAAGAAAACACATATTATCAGTACCATCGAGTTAATAGACATGATACCAAATGCTGCATGTGCCTGCATCATGAGATACAAGACCGTATTGAGGACGATACTATCCGTCTTGATGGAAGTAAACAAAACATGAACAAATTAGTGGCAAAAGCTAACAGTGACTTGCAAATATACATGAACCCATTTCTATCACACTCTGCCAACATGATTATCGATCCCTCAGATTTTGTTTCTTGCCCTGAGGCATATGTTAACATGTCACTGCTACTTCCTCTCCTCGTCTTGCGACCAGCTCGTCATATGTAGCATTTAACTTGTAGGACATTCCGGCCAATAAAAAACCTTCTCTGCTATATATTCCCACTCGCCTCAATGGTAACATTATGATAGGCGTCTTAGTCGACCTTGTGAGTAGAGTGAATGTCATCATGGAGGAGACATTACTTTTAAATTCCCTACAAAGGGAGGAGTACGAAAAAAAAAATCCATCATCCATATGCATGATGGAAATTCTCTTAAACCTTATGGATCAATAACTTTGTCCATCCTATTTGGACCCAGGAACGTAGACACGGTCATCGATGTTATTCCTGAGTCAGACTTGTTTAGCGTGAAGCTAGGCATACCTTGTCTAGATTCCATGAATGGGATCCCCTCTGTGATTCATAAATGCCTCAAGTTTTCCCATGAGGGTGGCGTGCATGTGGTACATAATACTGGATATCAGCCTGTGGTATCTCATGGGGGATACTCGTTGGATCACTTTTGGCCCTCTCTCGTCAATCTGCTCCCACAAAGAACAAACCTTCTTTACAAGAACTATGTGAAGTACAAGATTGGAGGCAAGGGACAATTAAATTTGACTCTTGTAGTTGAGTAGCCTACTGCCTCCTCCTCCTGAAAGGCAAAGGAGAAGCTCGCTCCCTCTTGGGCTGACTCGTCTACTTCTCTCTCTTCGGAAGAGTATTGGATGAACAAGCCTAGGTTCTACCTGCTGAATTTGATGATGCCTCCTTGGTGAAGGCCCAAGATCAGTATATCAGATCTCCCTAATGGGTCCCCAGGGCCCTGGTATTATTTTTATGGCAGAAAGAAAGGCTTGCAGAGAGAATTTTCTCCTCAACCTCTTCCTGTTCCCCCGAATAGAAAAGGATCCACCTCTAAGGTGGTAGAGTCAATTCTTCCCACCATTTTTGAACTTGCCCCTTCTGCTCCCATTTAGGAGTCTACCCTTCCACTAGAAACAGTCGTGGAGGACACTCCCATGGCTGAGCAGAATCCTTCCGCCCCTTCACAAACTCTGGCTTCTAGTTCAAAGAGTCATAGGAACCACCTTTTGCGTGAGCGTAAGCGTTGGTGAAAGGCTCTCCTGGCTGAGCAAGCCTCCTCACAGAAGAAGGATGAGGAGAAGAGGACACCTTCTGCTGTGTCCTCCTCTTTCTCTTCTTTTGTCTCGGATCTAACTAGTTCTGAATCTCTTTTGGCTCCCACTGTGAGTGCACATGCATCCGAAAAGGTGCAAGTGCTTATCGCTCCTTCGATAGAACCACCCTTGCTAACTTCCATTTTGAATGTCTCGCCTTTCCTAAAACCCATGGATATGGTTAATACTTTAGTTGTATCCACTGAAGTTTTGTCCTCTTCTACCCACCCTGCTTCGTCTATGGGGAGTTCACCTCCTTTGATGAAGAAAAAGGTAGAGCATGGTCCCTCCAACAATGGAGGATGTAAGAAGACCCCACCTCCTCTGAAAGGTGGCCCCGCACTAACTTGTTCTTTCCTAGTGACGAAATGAGTCCCAGCCTCCCCCAAGTTTGTCACCACTCTCGAGTCTCTGAGTGAGCCTAGCGGTGAACCGCGGGTGCAAACCCCTCCGTCTGCCAAGGTGAAACATGGCACTCCCGTCAAGTGTATGTTTAACTCGATGGATGAAGTCCTGAACCTGTCGACAATCTTCACAAAGTCATTAACCTTAGACCCACAAGAGTTGAGCGATGGAGACCTCACTAGTCCCTTTGCCTTAGCCCTTGTTGGGGGAGGATCGAAAGCTCCTCCCCTTAACATTACACCGTTGTAGGCTCGTCATCCTTCCCCCTACAACAATCTAGAGTGGGAAGATGACGACCTCCTGGTCGACCAATGTTAGGGGGAGACCCTCTTCTTGATCTTTAGATTAGATGTGCATTTATATTGTGACATGTTCCCCCATGACCATGCTATATATGCCTGGATGAACCTCGTCACCCCTGTGGGTGTTTGGATATAGGCATGGTGTTTGTGTTGTAAAACTTCTTCTATGTGTATCTTCATTCTTCCATGTTTGTGATTGAATTTCGATAAATTGGGGATGATGCAAAGCGTCGGGAGCATTTAGGCCTCCTTCCATGTTGACCCAATTTTTTATTTTTAATTTGTCTTTTGTGTATTCTTCCTAATTTGGTTGGGTATTGATGATCTTTCACCTCTTACCATGATTACCTACTATATATAAATAAAGGAAAATTTGACGCCGTGAAACTAGATCCCCCTATGCCCTTTGTGTGTGTGATCTCTTTTTTCTTACCTTTCCCTTGATCTTTCTCTCTTCTTTGCTAGAGTTGTCCATTTCATGTGTGACAAAATTTCTTCTACATTGCTTGGTCTTTAGAAAATGCATTCATTGCCAAACGAATCTTCTCTCGAAGACCCCTCACACACTTCTTTATTAGAATTGTATTCTCGACTTGAAACTCTAACAAAACGTGTTTCCTTCATCATGGGTTCATAAAGAAAGGACTTGGAAACCATCCTTCGAAGTGGGAACGGTCTTAGTCTTCCCCTTGCAGGGGTGCATCTCCTCCCTTTCGAATTCCTTGATGAAGTGAACATATTTTGAAATAATTCCCTGATGATGAATCGATTCAAGAAAGAAGATGGTAACTTTTGAATAAAGTGTCCCTTGAGTGGACCCCTCCTTTACATGCTGAGTTCCCAAGGGACCCCTTTGAAAGCTTTCAATAAGTTCTATGGCATCTAGCCCAGGGGAATCCCAACTAGACTGGTCTCACATCTTCACGTCTACCCCAGGGGTAGCCCGACTAGACCGATTTTACTTCTTCGCATCTAGTCTGGGGGCAACTCAACTAGACCTGCTTCGCATCCTTATGTCTAGCTTGGGAGCAGCCCGACTAGACTTCACTTTTCAAATAGTGCATCCCTTGAGTGGACCCTCCTTCCTTTTGAAGGGTTCCCGAGGGACCCCTTTGAAAGACTTACAACTTAGCGATGGTTTGTGTGACTGTTTGTTCACTGGCTTGCACGACCACTTCCTGATGTGTTCTATCTGCGGGTAAACATGTCGCCCTCTCTAACTTTGCAGAGTCTACTTTTTCTCGGTCTCCCTCATGTGAGAGTTCTTGGGGGATACCTTCCTTGTAGGTCTGCGGGTGTGTAAAGTGCTCTTCCTGGTTTCCTTCATGTGAAAGTTCTTGAAGGATACCCCCTTTGCAGGACCATGAGCCTATGAGGCACTTTAGCTTTGTAGTTCCACAAACTATGGAGTCTCTCCTACACTTCTAAGTTCACTAAAGTGTGCTTTGCTTCCTCATCGGTTCAGGTATACATTTCTTACTTTTTCACTCTTACTACTCTACTTTATCGAAGCACTCATCAGTATTCATGCTCGCTAAAGTGGGGGAAAAATGTATAAGAGTGAATTTTCATCCCTAACAAAAATTCCCTTTTACCCCCCTTGCACTTTAGAAAACATAAGGCAGAGGCTTAATTCCACTTAAGCCCATTGTCCCCATCACACTTGCCGCCTATTTTGTGTGTTGGTGGGAGCGTTTTTGTTGGGGACGTCCACGTGGCGTGTAGACGTCCATGTGGCACGCTTACTTCCTTGGCAGATTCCTACGGCTGGAGATTACAGAGACATTAATTTTTTGATTGGAAGTCAAAGAGTAACACCCCTCTTTGGTTGGCCAGCCTGAATATGGCCATTTTTCATCCTCTTCCTTCATATTCTTCATCTCTTCTTCCATTTTTTGGTAGTTGGTTGATCTTCTTCACAAGATGACACAATCTCTCCATGCTTTGAGCATCCATCCACAAGCTTTGTAGCCGCACTTCACACTCCATCACTCTGATAGTGCAAGTGCATGACACACACCATTGCAAGAGAGGCTTGAGTTCCTCTCATTTTCTCCTCCACAAGGCTTGAGCGCTTTGGACGAAGGTGGTAAGCTCCTCTCATCTTCTCTATCATCTTGGTTGAGTAAGCACATACTATTTTGTAGTTTCTTTGGTTTATGTAGTTTTTATTCCATTCTTTATCATTATTTCTATCGTTGCAAACTTGGCTATCCGTGGAGGTGGAAACACCAAAATGGGGGACTGACTGAGGCAGGCCCCTAAACAACCTCGAAATTTCCCCCTTTTTCTGTGTGCAGGTGGAGAGATCTCAGAGCAATCTGGCGAGAGGATTGTTCTATGAAATTATCTTCATCACCCTTGCGGTAATATATTTCTTTTTTCACATTCATATTTATGTCTTATTCTTCTTAATCTCATTTTATTGTTCAAGAAACTTCCAAACTAGGTTGTTAGTCTACCTTTTAGAGTTTAACCTCGTCTCTCTGATTTTCTAGTCGTACGAACGCCAATGCACCTGTGAGACGCCAGCATGTCGTGTTGTCATCTTGGAACCACACTTTTGTCATTTGACAGAGAGCTACTTGAGATGTAGAGTTAACCTTAAAAAGTGACTCGTCTAGTCTCCCTTCAACTCTCAGGATTGCAGAGTGGTCGAAGGACACCTAGTCCTCATCATTCTCATCTCTTGTATCCTAACATTCCTTGAAACTGAGGTAAGTTAGGGTAGCCTTTCCGCTCTTTGCCTTTCGTGACCTGGGGCCGTGTAGTGGTTGGTCCCCCTCTCTTACACATCCTTCATCAGAATTCATCATCCTTTATCCCAAAATAAAGCTTTCATAATCATATTTAAACTAATCATTTTGGCACTCTCAAACTTTGATCAAATGCTTAGAACATTCTCATCACTTGTATGCCCGTTTTAATGAGATTGCAAAAGAAAAAAATTGAACAAAAGGAAATTGAAAACCAAAACACCATGGGTGAAAGAGAAGAGAATCCCTTTTTCGGAATTCCTTGAGATGAGGTGGAAGAAATAACAGATGAAACCATAGAACAAGCCCAACAAGATCCAAATTTTCATAAATTCATGGAGAAGATATTTGAAAAGGGAGGTGAGAAATACCTTTTGATGCTAGCAAACAAAGGGGTTCAACTACCGAAGATTTTGATGTCACAAAATTGAAAAGAACCCCTAAGAAAATAGAAGCAGAAAAAAAATTGAAACAAGAAGTGAAGTAAAAACCAATGACTCCATGGACACCTTGAAATAAAAAATCAAAACCCTCCAAGAACAAATGCAAAACATGCAAACTAGAACCACTAAGAGATACTCCATACAGGATATCTGCCCCTACCCTTTTCATCCAAGTGTCGACATGATACCATTCCCCAAACATTGTGAATTCCCCAAATTTGACAAGTATAATGGAAAAACAAATCCCATCGATCATGTAAGGGAATTTAGAACTACAAGTCTCGAATTTTCCCATGAAGACACTTACTTAATGAGATTATTCCCACACAGTTTGAGAGGGTAATGTATGCAATGTTTCTCGCAATTACCTCTAGGGATCAAATCTTTTGAGGAATTAGTCAACAAGTTTATCACCCAATACTCATATAATATTCAACATTAAATCACAATGAAGGACCTTTGCAATGTCAAACAAAAGAAAGGGGAATTATTTTTAGTATTTTTACAAAGGTGGAGAAGGTTATTCACAAGGTATCCCCATCCCATACCAAAAAAATAAAATATGGAGGTATTCATTGACAACTTAAATGATGACATGACTTATAGGCTTGAATTACAATGTCCTCCAACTTTTGAAAAATTAATTAAAAATGGAATCAAAATTGAGGAAGCCTTGGTCAAGAGGGGAATTTTGAAAATTTACAATGAAAATAACTCAACCAATTCCTCCAACAATGACAAAAAAAAGTTTTGGCAAAAATACAAGAACAATGGCAATGAAAATTCAGCCGAAACGCATAATGCCAAACCAGTTTTCAATCTTTCAGGAGTCACAACCAAGACCAATCCAACTCCTAATCAAAACAACACCAACCAAAACACAAATTATAATAGAAATCAGAATAATAACCAAAATAACCCTCCACCTAAACTACCATACCAAACATCGAACAACCACATAAAGTTTACACCTTTGGGTCAATCATATGAATCCGCATTGAAAGAACTTCTAGCGGAAAATCTCATCACTCTACCTGATACTCGAGGGTTTGAACCCAAAGTAAAATCGTCATGGTGGAATGAGGCCCACTTTTGTGAATTTTATCAATGCAAAGGTCACTTAACCAGTAGTTGCATGCAATTAAAACACAAGATACAAGACTTGATTGACAATGAGGTCATACAAATTGAAGAACCCCAAGCAAACAATGATGGTGTGTTCAAAAATCCCTTGCCAAATTATGATAAAGGGGAATCTTCTAACATGAATGACAAAGGAAAAGGTGTGAACTATGTTTATGATGACACCATCTATCATTTTTCAACCATTGAAGATCACACAAATGACATTGAAATCAATAACACACCAAACCTTGTTGCAACCAACCATCCAATCAAGGATGCCATCAATCCCTCCAATCAAGTCCATAATACCCAACAAGACATGGTTGCAATAGATAATCAAATTAATGTCATTAAGATCAAAGGAAAACAAGATAGTGTACCTATAAACGTGACCAGAAGGGCACAAACCAAATATTTTTTAAAAGGTAACACTTCTAAAACACTTGATGCCCCATTTCATAATATAACATTGTTGATCAACTCCAAAAAATTCCCACAAAAATATCAATATTGGAGCTCCTTAAAATCTCACCTGCCCACAAGGAGATCTTGGAAAAGGCCCTAGTTGATACAACAGTACCAAATAATTTGGAAGTATGCACTTTCCAAGCCATGGTGGGACATCTAGTTGCACCTCATTGCTTATCCTTTTTCAAAAAATTGCGATGTATCTCTTGCCCATCCTCATAATACAACACTCCATATTGAGGTCCTAATCCATAAAATTTGTGTCAAGTGTTTCCTAATAGACGAAACAGTCAGTCTTAATATTTATACTTTAAAGCTTGTCTCTGCACTAGGGTTATCTTAAAACACAATATACGCAAGAAAAAAGATCACCATTAAGGCCTATGATGATGAGGAAAGAGCTTCAAAGGGATTGATTATATTACCAATTTAGGTGGGTCCGATTCAAAAAGATGTGGTTTGCCAAGTTTTAGATAAAGATTTGACATATAACATACTCTTGGGTCCTCCTTGGATTTATGAGGTGTAGGCCGTCCCTTCAACATACCACCAATGTCTGAAATTTCCTTGTAATGGGCAAGAGATTACCATTCCTGCTGATTCTAATAATAATCAACATTGCAATACCTTCAAGGCCATCCAAGATGTATTTGTACCTCACAATTGTGAAGCTCCTGATTTCGCATTTGATACCCTCAATAATTCAAGTTTTTTGTCCAAACAACTAGAGAAAGAGGAGAAAGCTACCCCTTCTGCATCAACCAACCTTGAAGTCCAGCTTAACACTTTGGCTAAACAATTTGAGAAGAAATTCCAAGTAAAGATAAAGGTGTAGGTGAATATTCCATTGAACAATCCCTTTGCCTATCACAGTTAACTTCACCAAAATCCTATGGTCAACCATCAACCTCATCACAATCAACCTCACAACCGGTCACCCTTTTTGATGTTTGATTCATAAAATTAAGCACTCAACCTAAAGAATCTGATGACAAGGATATTCTAAATTGGCTCTATAAGGATGAAACGGATTCTCAAGCAGCCATGGCTAATGTCCAAACCACTCAATATGGCAAAGGATTGTCAATCTTGGAAAAAATGGGATATGATGGACAAGGTCCTATTGGAAAAAGGAAAGAAGGTATTGTGGAACCCCTCCAACCCATTATAACAAATCCAAAAGACAAGATGGGGTTGGGATATAAAGAGCATCAAAAGGATGAAGAAACAAAAGAGGACCTAAAGTAGAATTTTGTTGAATGAATCCTACAACTGCAAGCCAGTGATCACTATGAAACTGATTCCAATGAATATGAGTTGGATTCACTATCAGAAGAGACCTATCATGATAAGGACATTGATGTAGTACACAAGTACACTCTCACACTCGAGGAGGGACAAAGCTCAAGGTTAAGACCACTTGAATTAGAATTGTAAGATATCGATGACTCAAGTGAAGATGATCAAAATCCTAGTGAGACGGATCACTCAGAAGAGAATAAAATCATAGATCTTGATCTTGCCATAGTTTTGTTCAACAGTGATGTCACTATTAGGACCCTTACATTCTCTGACCTGAACCCATCGGGCGATCCCCTACCATTGGTTCACCCCGAACTCATAGATTGGGACCCAAATGAGCCTATTGATATCCCAACCTTTTCAAACAATGATGCTATCGTGAACTTCCTCTATGCCAGCAATGAAACATAATCTACATTGAATGTCATAATGAAGATCCCAAACAAGGGAGTGCCAAATTTACCAGCTGCAAAATGAGTAAAACAAAAGAAAGGTCTGATGGTGAAAACCATTTTATGGCAGTATCAGATCGAGAAAGAATAAAAATAAAGAGTGAATTCGACAATGAAAACCTCTCTGAGGTGTTGAAGGATGGGAAATTTGACACTCTTCCAGAGCATTTCCAAGAGAGATCCAAAGTTTTGATCAAGCCAACACAGTCAATCAATAATGACAATGCAGAAACAGTGAAAACTCTCCATCTAGCAGAATCATTGACAAAACAAGAGAAGCCTAACTTTTTCAAGTTCTTTGAGGAATGAAAAATCAACTTCACCTAGCCATATGCCGACATGCCAGGGATAGACCCAGATCTCATCATGCACCACCTATCCCTCCCTCCAAGAGTTAAACAAATCAAGAAAAAGTTGAGAAAAATGCATCCCCACATTGCCTTATTGGTGAAGGCAGAACTGAAGAAATTATTGGACATAGGATTCATTAAACCCATTGATTATGATGAATGGATATCCAACATTGTACCTATTTCAAAGCCTGATTAGTTCATAAGAATTTGTACAAACTTCAAAGATCTCAACAAGGCTTTCCGGAAAGATGATTTTCCCTTGCCAAACATTGATATCATTATAGACTTAACAACAGGTCATGGCATGTTGTCACTCATGGATGGTTTTTCTGGCTACAACCAAATCAAGATAGAACCTGATGCCCAAGATAAGACAACTTTCACTTGCCCATGGGGTACCTTTTGCTGGAATGTTATGCCCTTCGGATTGAAGAATGCGGGAGCCACATATCAGAGAGCCATGAAAACCATCTTCCATACATGATGCATACCTTTATGGAAGATTATGTAGATGACTTGTTGGCCAAATCTTACACTAGAGAAGGACACTTGGAGATACTAGAAAAAATCTTCACCCGACTAGAGAAATTCAATGTCTGCCTGAATCTAAAGAAATGTGTGTTCGAGGTAACATCAAAAAAGTTGTTGGGATACATAGTGTCAGAAAAAGGCATTGAGGTAGACCCTGCAAAAGTAAAAGATATCATGGAAATTCCACCTCCAAAGAATATCGATCAATTAAGGTCCCTTCAAGGCAGATTTCAGTCAATTAGAAGATTCATATCACAACTGGCCAATAAGACCCATCCCTTTACATAGCTGCTACATAAGAACATTTCCTTTTGATGGGATGAGAAATGTGAGGTAGTCTTCAATCAACTAAAGAAATACCTAATGAGTCCATCTGTCTTGGCACCACCAATAGAAGGAAAACCTCTCCTATTGTACATAGCCACAAATGATCGATCATTGGGAGTTTTATTAGCACAAGAAGATTCAATAGGAAAAGAAAGAGAAATCTATTACATCAGTAGAACTCTAAATGGTTATGAAATCAACTATACATCCATTGAGAAAGACTATCTAGCATAAGTGTTTACTACGCAACAATTGTGACTCTATATGTTGACTCACACAATCAAAATCATAGCTAAGATCAATCCTCTGAAATATCTCCTTAGCAAAGAAAATTTGACAGGAAGGCTAGCCAAGTGGGTGATGATACTCAGTGAATTTGACATCCAGTATGTCGACAGAAAAGAAATCAAAGGGAAATTCATCACTGATCAACTAGCTAAGGCACCGATTCATGATGATGATCCCCTCCATGTTGAATTTCTAGATGCAGATGTCCTAACAGTCACAACACAACAATGGGTACTGTATTTTGATGGCTCATATACTCAACATGGATCATGAGCGAGAATTCTATTCATCACTCCCCTAGGGCACACTATTCCAAAATCCTATAGACTAATGTTCCTTTGCACCAAAACCATGGAAAAATATGAGGCCCTCATCATCGACATCAAAATAGCAGTAGAATGGAAAATAACAGAGCTGCAGGTCTATGGGGATTCTCAACTAGTCATTAATCAGGTCAATGATGGTTACCAAACAAAGGATGATAAACTAATGCCCTATAAAAGAATGATTGATGATTTCAAGAAATATTTTGTTGACATAAAATTTGGTCAAATTCCTCAGATTGACAACAAAGCTACAGATGCCATGGCTACCATTGCTTCCTTGCTACAAATTCAAGAAAAATGCAACTGTTACGAGTTCATGGTGGAGCAACTATTTACCCCTACTTATGACCACCATGAGTCCTGAGTTATATGCCACCTACTTGATGTTGATACCTTGATCTATAGAAATATCTCCACTTACCTAAAAGATAATACCCTACCTCTCAATCTCTCCAGAAACCAAAAGTGAAACTTCATCTGCCAAGCTGCTCGCCATACCCTTATTGCAGATGTACTATACTGACAAGGTCTTGACGGAACAATCTTACGATGTATAGAATACGACGATTCTAAAATGGTTTTACAAGACATCCATGAGGGTATTTTCGACACTAATTCAAGTGGTCTTACCCTCGCTAAGAAACTCCTTCATTTGGGATACTACTGGCCAACGATGGAGAGAGATTCCTTCCAATTTTTCAAGAAGTGTCAGAAATGCCAAATCCAAAGTAACCTTATCCATGCACCAGCACAAGAGTTGTAGCCCTTCGCATCAACATGGCCATTTTGTCAGTGGAGATTAGATCTTGTAGGAAAAATTCATCCATCTTCGTCCGATGGACACGAGTTCATAATTATAGCCACGAAATACTTTACCAAGTGGGTCGAAGCCATGCCTCTATCCACCATCACAGGAAAGAAGATCTCATCATTCATCCTGAACTACATCATCTGTAGGTATGATATCCCTGAGTCCATTGTCACTGATAATGGCAGACCTTTCAAGAATCAGGACATGCAAGAACTCTGTGAAAGGTTCCATATCCAACATTGGGTTTCTACACCCTATTACCCTCAAGGGAATGACCAAACAAAGGCCTCCAACAAAACCATCTTGAAGATCTTAAAGAAAATTATCAACTATGTTGGAAGTGATTGGCATATCCAGCTGAACCCTGCTTTGTGGGCCTATTGTACAAGCATCCACACTCCCATAGGTGCCACACCATATGCTTTGGTCTATGGATCTGAAGTTGTCTTTCCTATTGAGGTTGAGATACCATCACTTCTTGTGTCCTTGAAAGGTCTCATTTCAGATGAAGATTACCATGTGTGTAGACTGCAAGAGCTAGAATTGTTGGATGAACATCGTCAGCTTACAGTGGATAACCTGAAGGCTTATCAACAAAGAATGTCTAGAAGCTACAACCAAAAGGTTAAACCTAGGACATTTTAGGTAGGTGATCTAGTATTGAAGGAAAATCCCTGTAATCAGTAGGACCGAGAAAAGAAAGGAAAATTTGAGTGAAATTGGTTAGGTCTTTTTGTTATTGTATCAGTGTTTGGATCGGGGGCATATCGGTTGTCTACACATGAAGGGTATCTATTTGAAGAACCAATGAACAACCTTCATCTAAAAAATTCTACACATAATGCAATTAGTGCATGCCTAAAAGTCCTAAAAAAATCATAAAAAGTTAAATTTTTTTTATAAAAATCAGAAGTCCTAAAAAAATCATAAAAATTCAGAAAATGTCCTAAAAAAATTGTTACCTTGGTGAAAACCTAGCAAACAGGCATCTTGGTGACAACAAAAAAATCTGAAAATCTGAAAAAGTGCAATAAAAGCAAGTAGTGAAAACCTGGTAAACTACTGCTAATTGTGATAAGTCGACTTCTCCATCTATTTGAGTGTGTGTTGGCTATTCTCTTTTCTCCATCACTACGCATTCATGCCTATCATACAACGAGCTTCATGTCCATATCCGACTGTTGCAGTCGTGTCCCACCTCAGTTTGGTTATCATTATACATATCCATAATAAATCTGGTTTGTTTCTCATTGGGGGCAAACAATCGTTGAGCTTAAAAAACCAAAATGAAAGAAAACAACAAGGCAAACTTGGTTAAAAACAACAATCATACCAACCAACAAAGTGAACATCAATCATAGTCAATTAAACAATCAACCATCCAAATCAAGCAACAAGACAAACAAATCAAATCTCATTGGACGATATTTTGAATCATGGTTTGATCACTTTAACACATATGTTCAATGGTTATATCTTGATTGTTGTTATCATTTCTCATGATTACCTCGATGATGTTGTGAACTAGAGGGGCTATGATTGAGAATGATGTTTTTCTTCGTCTATTGTTTGTGAATCAATTATTACTATTGTGCAAATTTTCACGGGACATGCTCTACAAAGTATCATTGATGACATTTTGAATTTGCATGGGAAAATGATTAACTCTTGTCTATTTACACAAGTGATACTCATGTCATCTCAGTCTAATCATACCTAGATGTTTGTATTATCTTGTACTATCAAATCTCAATAGAAGTTATATGGAAGTTGTATTTAGGTCATCATGGTCTAATTATACCATCGATGTTTGGACTAACTTTCAACATAATAAAATGCTCAATGATGATAATAAGCATAGTGAATAATATGAAAACATTGCATAAATAGGATTGCATTCATATTAGTTTTGCATTTGCATTATAGATTTTTCTAAGGCTGGTAACTTTCAACATGATGTTATCTCTCACTATGAGATTGAGTACACTTGACATAAAAAAATCATTCATTTGCATTAGCATTTCCATATCATATCAATAAAAAGTGTTATCATACATCCATCCATACATCTATCATTATCATATTATGCATTTGCAACATGCATTCATTCATCATAATATGTGCATCATGAAAAAATTCCGAAATAAAGCATTTTCCGAATAACATCATCATTATCATACATCGATATCATAATAAGTCCATCCATAAATGAATTCATCATAGAAAATCATTCATCATAACACCATAATTCATTCATCATCATAATTCATTCACGTTCATATATTTAGGTCATATAAGTGCATTAGAAAAATACCAAAAATATGGAGAAAAGTACATTGCATTTCATTTTCATAATAACATTCATTGCACATAAGAGCATAATCGATGTCACATAGGGGCATAACATACATTCATCCATACATTCATTCATTCATCATACATCCATGAATTATCATTTCTATCCATCATATCCAAAATCCATTCATTCATTTATCATACATTTAGAATTCATAAACCATACATCCATACATTGAATCATTCATGTCCATGCATAAAATCATATATTTACATTACATAATAAAACCATTTATGCATTCATTCATTCATCCATACATCAATATACACATGGGAAAAATACAAAAATAAAATGCATCTCATATCATTTGCATAACCACATCCATCTCATTTACCATCAATACATAAAAGCATAACGTCATCATCTCATTAATGCATCCATACATGGAACATGACATAATCATATAGAATATCATAATCACATAGAACATAAATAAATGCATCCATCATGAACATCCATAATAAAAACATAAACAACATATAGATCACTAAATCGCCGCTGCATATCATATAACCTCAAAATAATACCGTCAAAGTGTACAATGATGTCAAGAAATGAGAGATGATACAAAAATGTGGCAAAGCCAGGTCTCTAAATCAAAATACAATATATCTGACATGACCATGAGATCCTGTGGTACTGGCCCCGGAGGTCGGGGGCCTCTTCCCAACACCTTCTGCCCCTAATGGACCCGCTCTTGGACCTCCACTTGGTGGGCCTCTTGGGAGTGGCTACGTGATGCCCCTGCTGGTGGTCCGAGACTGAGAGTGACCAGATCAGGAATGAGCATAGCTCACTCTTTGCTTTGCTGGAACTGCCTCATAATATCAACCTCTAAAAGTATTCCACCTCCTTGACACTCTCGAAGCTCTCTGACCAAATCACCTGTCTCGGCACCCTCGGCTATTGTCTGCAGCCTATCAACCACTGCTACTGCTTGCTCTCCCTGCCGTCAAGCTACATATCTCTTTACTATGAGGGTGGCTACCTGTGCCTACAACTATACCATCTGTGCCTATACCTACAACTATGTTGGTGCATGTACCTGTAACTGAGCTTTCAAATGATCCTGAGCTTGGACTAACTGCGCCTGCAGTTCCTGTACCTGCCCCTGTAGAGTCTAAACCTATGCTTGCAAACCAACTATATATGTATGTTGCCTCTGGGAGGGCATCCTCAATACAACTGGCCATTGTTTGACATGTGCTGACCTCCTCCTCTTGGGGAAAACCCTAAAATATAGCACATCTATCCCTCCACCTCCACCATCCCCCCCTCCGTTTCCACCATCTCCACCATCATCACCACCATCATCTCCCTCCTCCTTCTTGGCCTCCATCCCCCCTCTGCTATACTACTTGTCCTACCCTCCTCCCTGGTGCAGGAGCACCCCAAAGTTTATCTAGGAATGTTGACTAGAAGGTTATGAATTGACAATTTGTTTAGGCCAAATGTAGCAATCTCTTTCTATTTCTTTGAGTTTGTGCCTTAGAGGAATTTGAGAACATGTATTGTGTTAGTAAAGGTCATGTTGACCATTTGATAGATTGAGGTTTGGCTACAAGGATGGTTTAAGACCTTTGTAGACCTTCCTAGGTGTTAGAATCTCTAAAATTTTGCAAATAAGGCCTATTGGAAACCACAAGCGGCCATGGAGCAGTTAGGACCTAGCTTAACTAAATGGAGAACATATATATGGTGTGCCTCGACCTGAAGGCAAGGTTGAAAGCTTTTGCATTTTTAAAAATTCATGAATACAAGTGAGGACAGTGATAAGGTTGTGTAATTTTTTGAGTTTTGTTTTGAATTTGTGTGGTCAGGAGTGATCATGGCACTGTGAGATGTTGTCGAATGTAGTGTAGTTATATTTGAAGTTTTGTGTGGCATTACTTGTTAGTGTGTTCAATTTCCAAACGTTGCTTAGTAGTTTGTTTGTTTCTTGTAGTTGTTGTTCTGAAAGACAACCTGTAAAGAATGGAGGTTTAGTTACATTCCCACTGTACTTTGTGTACGGGCCCTTGGGAATTGTGACTAGGCTCCATGTCTATAAATAAGATAGGGTTAGGAGTGGTTAGGAGTTAGGGAATCACTGTGGAAGTCTTCTCCTATGCGAGCTTAATAGTGCCCGACTAGGAAAGACAAGAAGTGTAGAGCACTTGACTTGCAGGGGTGTCCATCTCCTAGAAAATCACAGTGTGGAGAGGGCATGAATATGCCTTGACAAGGCTTGGAATGTAGGAGGAAGCTCCACCAATCCATTTGGTGAGAGAAACTCATGACAGTTTGTTGTATGGTTAGGAAATGGCTTAAAGAAGACCTAATTTGTTAAATGGAGGGTTATGGATGTGTACGAACAGTTGAGAGTTAAGACTTCTAGAATCTATGAGGGATAGACACAAGGACTAGGAACCCTAAAAGAATATTATGTGTTCATTGGAGAACTTTGGAGTTCTAACTTGTTTCCTCGGAGAAGAAGACCTAATTGGAATGCCTAGGATGGACTAAAACCCTAGATGAGGTTTTGGTGGACCTTCAAGAACCCTAGGAGGATGGAATGAAGCTATTGGAAACATATCCACACCCTTGCAAAGCTGAGTTTGTAGTTCTTGTAGTTGTTAGCCTTTAGGGTAGATTAAGGGCTAAAGAAGAGTTGAAGCATTGCACCAAGGTTGGCTTGGTAGGTAGGATTTTTCATGATAGCTGGGTTGGCAAGGTGAACCAGGGGAAACTAAACAAGCAATAGGTCCTATAGGTTAAGGTGGTGGAGTGTGACACCATAAGGGTATTCCAAGTAAGATCTAGAGCATGGAACAGTGATTGTTCCATCCAACCCTACCCTATCAGATTGGTATCAGAGCAAGTTAAAGATTTGGGATAGAATCTTGTATGTCAGACCTTGAATCCAGTGGTGATAAACATTGAGTTGGAAAAGAAGGTCGAAGATTAGGAGGAAGACAATAGGAGATTGAGAGAAAGATTAGCA
This sequence comes from Sequoiadendron giganteum, assembly GCA_007115665.2. Taxonomy (NCBI): domain Eukaryota; kingdom Viridiplantae; phylum Streptophyta; class Pinopsida; order Cupressales; family Cupressaceae; genus Sequoiadendron; species Sequoiadendron giganteum. Next base: position 596,738,615 of record CM021106.1, on the reverse strand, counting down.
CAACTTGAGGAGACATTGAGTAATGTGCAAATCAAGGCCGATAAGGTCAGTGATGGATTGGAAGGCAGGGTACCAAAGATTGAAGAGGTTGCAGAGGAAGACAAGACCCCTGAACCCGACCCTGTTCTGCAAGAGGATCCTTTCTTGAAGGCATTGAAAGCTTTGAGTGAGAAAGCACTTGAAGGCATACCATTGTTTAGTGGAAAATTGGAAGCTGATCTAGTCATAGATTGGATAGAAGGCATGGAAAACCATTTTGAGTGTGATGGAGTCACTGAAGCACAGAAGGTGAAGGTGGCCAAATCAAGATTGAGAGGATCTGCTTTGACATGGTGGAAATTCATTCAAACAGAGAGGGAAAAGGAAGGCAAGAAGCCTATTTCAACTTGGAAGGGTATGGTGGCAAAAGTGAGAGAAGCATACATACCATATGATTATGAGATTCAGCTACATAAGAAGAGACAAATCTTGAGGCAAAGAGACCTAGATGTGAACACTTACACTGAGGAGTTTCAAAAACTTTGTATGAGGTCTAATGTTTTAGAAGATGAAAGTATCAAGGTGGCTAGGTATCTTAACGGCTTGAAGTGGAACATTCAAGAGGAGATGACTCTTCTAAGTCCTAAGACAGTACACCAATGTTACCAATTAGCTATCAAGATTGAGGAAAGAAGCAAGAGGAAACACGATCAGGCTTCTAAGAGCAGAGGCAAAGGTAGAGATCAAAGAGATCAAAGAGGACATAGAGGTGGCTACCAAGGTAGAGGAACTGAGCAAAGAAACCAAGGAGAGTCTAAACTCACAGAGCATGGAAGTGAAACACCTTCTAGAGGAGGTTATGGAAGAGGTAGAGGATCTCAAGGGGGATCAAATAGAGGAAGAGGAGCAGGCAAGAGCAATTCATACTTTGCTAATATGAAGTGTTACCATTGTGGTCAAGTAGAACATCCAGCTTATAGGTGCCCAAAGAAAGCATCTTCATCAAGCACTGAGAAGAGAGTGGCATATTCTCAAGAGGACACCATTAGTACTAAATCACCAGAGGTCAGTCACATTGAATCAGAAATGGGGGAGAATCTGATGTTTAGGAGAGTTTTGTTCAGACAATCGGTCAAGGAAGAGCCAAAGCAAAGAAGAGCTCTATTTAGAATGAGATGCAAAATACTTGGGAAAGTATGTAAGATTATTGTGGATTCAGGATCAATAGAAAACATCATCTCAGAAGAGGCAGTAAGGAAATTGAAATTGGAGAAGGTACCCCACACTAACCCTTACAAAGTAACATGGTTAAACAAAGGGCAGAGTGTTCTTGTCAATGATCAATGGTAGAGTTCTCCATTGGAGGGTACAAGGATAAGTTGATTTGTGATGTGTTACCCATGGATGCATGCCATCTACTATTGGGAAGACCATGGCAGTATGACAGAAGTGCCATGCATGATGGAAAAGAGAACACCATTTCTTTCAAAAAGGATGGGAAGACATTTAAATTACAGTCACTGTCAGATGAGGAAGAAGGACAGTCAAAGACACCTAGTGTCTTGGTAAGTAGTGGTAAAGAGTTCCTTAACAACCTACATCAATGGGGTGAAGGATATGTGGTCATGTTGCAACCTAAAGAAGAAGACAAGGCTAAACAAACAATCATACCCAAAGCAATCCAAAAGTTGTTAGAACAGTTCAAAGATATAGTCAGTGATGGGACACCTACAACTTTACCTCCAAAGAGAGCCATTAGTCATCAGATTGACTTCATACCAGGAGCTTCACTGCCAAATAAAGCAGCTTATAAGCTTACACTGGATCAGAATCTAGAGGTAGCTAGACAAGTACAGGAGTTATTGGATCAAGGATTGATTAGGAAGAGCATCAACCCATGTGCAGTACCAGTGGTCTTAGAAACCAAGAAAGGAGGCAAGTGGAGATTATGTACTGATTCTAGAGCTATAAATAGAATCACAATTAGGTATAGGTTCCCTATTCCTAGGATTGAGGACTTGATGGATTGTCTTGGAGGAGCTCAATACTTCACCAAGTTGGATCTCAAAAGTGGATACCACCAAATCATAATTAAGGATGGAGATGAGTGGAAGACAACATTCAAGACAACTGATGGGTTGTATGAGTGGAGAGTTATGCCATTTGGCCTCTCTAATGCCCCTAGCACATTCATGAGGCTCATGAATGAAGTGCTCAAAGACTTTATAGGGATATTTGTGGTGGTATATCTTGATGATATACTCATCTTTAGCAAGAAAATGAAAGAACACCTAAAGCATGTGGAGTTGGTTCTTAGAAGATTGCAAGAAGAGAAGTTAGCCATCAACCTAGAGAAGTGTGAGTTTTTTAAACAAGAGCTTGTGTATTTTGGGTTTGTAGTATCCCAAGGATCTTTGAAGATGGATCCAAGCAAGGTGGAAGCTATCCTAAATTGGCCTACACCAACCATAGGGACAGAGGTAAGAAGTTTTCATGGATTGGCTCAATTTTATAGAAAATTCATAAGGAACTTTAGTGGCATTTGTGCACCAGTCCTAGATACAATCAAAGGTGGTTTAAAGACTAAGCTTAAGTGGACTCAAGAAGCTAAGAAAGTTTTTGAGAAACTAAAACAAGAAGTGGAAACTCAGCCTATACTTTTATTACCTAGCTTTGACAAGTTGTTTACTGTGGAATGTAATGCTAGTGGAGTTGCAATAGGAGGAGTACTAAGTCAAGAATCCAGGCCTATAGCTTTCTTCAATGAAAAGCTCAATGATTCTAAGAAGAATTATTATACCTATGACCTAGAACTTTATGCTTTAGTTCAGTCACTTAGGAAATGGAGGCATTACCTTCAACCCAAGGAGTTTGTAGTCTTTACTGACAATCAAGCACTTAGCTATATCAACACCCAAGAGAAGTTGAGCAATAGACATTTGAAATGGATGGAGTACATCCAAGCTTTTACTTTCACCATCAAGCACAAGAAGGGACAATTGAACAAGGTAGCAGATGCACTAAGCAGGAGATTGCTGACAATGCAAGAGATACAGATCAAGAGCATTGGAATAGAGAGTTTCAAGGATCTCTATGGGGAAGATGAAGACTTTTCGAAGGCCTACAAGGTATTTTCTAACTTTGAGAATCATTTTCATAGCCAATACTCACAGTACACATTAAAAGTGGATTTTTATTCAAGGGGAATCAGTTATGTGTTCCAAGAGGATCAATGAGGGAGAACCTCATCCAAGAGAAGCACAATGGTAGTCTTAGTGGATATTTTGGCATCAACAAAACAATGGAACTAGTGAAAAGGTTCTACTATTGGCCTAAACTATCAAGAGATGTCAGGAGGTATGTGGAGCAGTGTGTAGTGTGTATGAAAGCCAAGGGAGGAGCTAGTAATGTAGGTTTATATCAACCCCTACCCATTCCTAATAGACCATGGGAGTGTGTTAGCATGGAATTTGTGGTAGGACTTCCTAAGACCAAGACAGGGTATGATAGTGTCTATGTGGTGGTGGATAGATTCAGCAAGATGAGTCACTTTATCCCTTGCAAAACCATTCATGATGCTAGCTATATTGCTCACCTTTTCTTCAAAGAAATTGTAAGGATCCATGGATTGCCATTGAGCATTGTCTCAGACAGGGATGTGAAGTTCATGAGTCACTTTTGGAAGACTCTATGGAGCAGATTAGGTACCAACCTATCTTTTGGATCAGCTTACCATCCTCAGAACAATGGACAAACAGAGGTGGTTAATAGGGTGTTAGGTAACCTTCTAAGATGCCTAACCAAAGAGTATGGATAGACATGGGACGTGGTTATATCACAGGCTGAGTATGCATATAATGATAGTGTGAATCAGACCACAGGGAAGAGTCCTTTTGAAATAGTGTATGGAATGCACCCAAGAGGTGTATGTGAGCTAAGGGATATAGGATCTATGGAGCATAGGAGTGGACATGTAGAGGATTTCTCTCAGACCATGAAGGAGATTCAGGAGCAGGTAAAGAAGACAGTCACCAAGGCTACTCAAAAGTTGAAAGATAAGGTGGATATGTCAAGAAAAGATTTGCAATTTGTAGTAGGAGACTATGTCATGGTCCACCTCAACAAATCCAGGTTGTAGAAGGGTACATCAACCAAATTGCAGATGAAAAGAGTGGGACCATGCAAGGTGTTAGCCAAATATGGGAAGAATGCATACAAGGTGGAGTTACCTGTAGATTTAGGGATTTCACCAATGTTCAATGTAGGTGATCTGATCAGTTATACGGGAACAGTCAATAACATAGATCAAAATAGTAGGGAGATCTTCAAGGATGTAAGCAACATAGCCTTACCTCCTCAAGACAAGCTACAAGTAGAGAGGATCTTGGAGTCAAGAGTAAAGAAGTCTACAAGGCATAGGGTGTACATGGAGCATCTTACCAAATGGAAGAACAAACATGAATCTGAGGCTACATGGGTAGATGAAGCTTAGTTCAAGAAGCAGGGTATTGACCCATCTCTGATCTCTCCCCACATTCCTTGATGTCTGTGCAAAGGGGGAGAATGGTGCAGGAGCACCCCAAAGTTCATCTAGGAATGTTGACTAGAAGGTTATGAATTGACAATTTGTTTAGGCTGAATGTAGCAATCTCTTTCTATTTCTTTGAGTTTGTGCCTTAGAGGCATTTGAGAACATGTGTTGTGTTAGTAAAGGTCATGTTGACCATTTGATATATTGATTTTTGGCTACAAGGATGGTTTAAGACCTTTGTAGACCTTCCTAGGTGTCAGAATCTCTAAAATTTTGCAAATAAGGCCTATTGGAAACCACAAGCGGCCATGGAGCAGTTAGGACCGAGCTTAACTAAATTGGAGAACATATATATGGTGTGCCTCGACCTGAAGGCAAGGTTGAAATCTTTTGCATTGTTAAAAATTCATGAATACAAGTGAGGACAGTGATAAGGTTGTGTAATTTTCTAAGTTTTGTTTTGAATTTGTGTGATCAGGAGTGATCATGGCACTATGAGATGTTGTAGAATTTAATGTAGTTATATTTGAAGCTTTGTGTGGCATTACTTGTTAGTGTGTTCAATTTCCAAATGTTGCTTAGTAGTTAGTTTGTTTCTTGTAGTTGTTGTTCTGACAGATAGTCTGTAAAGAATGGAGGTTTAGTTACATTCCCACTGTACTTTGTGTATGGGCCCTTGTGAATTGTGACTAGGCTCCATGTCTATAAATAGGATAGAGTTAGGAGTGGTTAGGAGTCAGGGAATCACTATGGAAGTCTTCTCCTAGGTGAGCTTAATAGTGCCCGGCTAGGAAAGACAAGAAGTGCAAAGCACTTGACTTGCAGGGGTGTCCATCTCCTGGAAAATCACGGTGTGGAGAGGGCAAGAATATGCCTTGACAAGGCTTGGAATGCAAGAGGAAGCTCCACCAATCCATTTGGTGAGAGAAACTCATGACAGTTTGTTGTGTGGTCAAAAAATGGCTTAAAGAAGGCCTAATTTGTTAAATGGAGGGTTATGGCTGTGTACGGACAGTTGAGAGTTGAGACTTCTGGAATCTATGAGGGATAAACACAAGGAACAGGAACCCTAAAAGAATATTTTGTGTTCTTTGGAGAACTTTTTAGTTCTAACTTGTTTCCTCGGAGAAGAAGACCTAATTGGAATGCCTAGGATGGACTAAAACCCTACATGAGGGTTTGGTGGAAGCGACTTGTAATTGGAGTTTGGTGGACCTTCAAGAACCCTAGGAGGATGGAATGAAGCTATTGGAAACATCTCCACACCCCTGAAAATCTGATTTTATAGTTCTTGTAGTTGTTAGCCTTTAGGGTAGATTAAGGGCTAAAGAAGAGTTGAAGCATTGCACCAAGGTTGGCTTGGTAGGTAGGATTTGTCATGATAGATGAGTTGGCAAGGTGAACTAGGAGAACCTAAACAAGCAATAGGTCCTATAGGTTAAGGTGGTGGAGTGTGACACCATAAGGGTCTTCCAAGTAAGATCCAGAGCATGGAACAGTGATTGTTCCATCCAACCCTACCCTATCACTCCCAACCTCCAAAATGGGTATAGGTTCATCGGGACTCGAGATCCGTGGAAATGGATGCGTATAGAAATACTCAACATAATCTATTGTCATCTATGCATCAACAATCTCAGGATGGTACTGCCACAATACTGGCTGCAAACCATAATAATCTGCACATGTGACATCATAATCTAATGTAGGCCCCCACTTTGGAATGTCCTACCTCCATCTGGTATACCCTATACTCTGTTGTACTACCTATATACTCAACCAAAAAGGAATCTCTCAATAATATATGGTGTCTTGCCAATCAAGTATCTCAAAAAAAATACATATGGAATCTTTGTATCATCCTCTGCTCATACCTCACAATCAAGATACAACCGCAATATAATTGTGTCCAAGTCATCAAGGACCCTCCGCCAATACTCTAACTTTCCCAACTTATGCTGGACAAGTGGCATGGTATAACCAAAAACATAGGGTCTCCTAGATGGTCGAGCCCTCCCTCCCACTAGTCGTGTAACCGCTATATGCTCCCAATCCCAAAGCTGTAATAATGTACACCCTGCTGCAAGACTATTAGCCCGAAGATATACAACCTAAAGAAGATCATGGTATAGGTGTGCAAGCATGCACGAACCCCACACATATTTGGTCCCATGGGAAATAATTCCCTCTAACACCCAACCCCAACCAATTGAAAAGCCCTTCAACCTACGGTCGAGGAAGAGAAAATCACCAATGAATCCTGCAAAAACACATGGCAAGGGCTGATGAGTTGCGATCAACTCCCGCTAATAAATCTTGTATCCATCGAGCTGATCATCATGGAATTTTTTTTGAATGGATTCAGTCCCCTTGCTCCTCATGATCATACACCACCAGGTCCCCACAACTAGTATCCTCAAAATATGATAGATGTCCTCTGGTGTAATTTTAATCTGACCAGTTGCCAAATGGAAGGTGTTGTGGTCACTATGCCACTACTCTACAAGTGTCATCAACAACCCCAGATTAATCTGGTACTGGGGCATATCAATCAATGAAGTAAGTCCACACTGATCAATAATAGCTAAATCTACTGGGTTCAACTATGGGATCATGTCCCACATCCAAGAAAAGTACTCTTAAACCTATAATACTCCTAGGCCACCCTCCTATGATCAAATCAACATATCAAGTCAACACATCAATCAATCAACCTATCAATCAACATATCAATTAATCAAATTAGCTCATGTGATATTTTGATCAAATCTCAAGGAGCACCTATCCTATCATTGATTCTCATTTGTCATGAGATTGATCAACATCAACCAATCTATCTTTGACTCTCATTTGTCATGAGGTCAATCAATCAACCATCCTTATCTATCCTATCATGGTTCCTCACCTATCATGAGGATGATCATCAATCTACCAATCAACATCATCCTATCATTGGCTGATGTGATCATCAACCATAAAAATTTAGGAGGAATCATTCAAAATCATCAATTTTGGCTCAATGCACTAAAACAAAGTTTCTATACGCTAATCTACTAGATGCGCTAGAAAATTTACTCAATGTGCTAAAATGGGCCTTCTATGTGCCAATTCTTGGATGTGCTACGAAATAGACTCTATGTGTCAGAATAGGGTTCTGATGTGCAATTTCTTCGATGCCCTAAATGAACTACCATATGCGCTATCTTATCTATCCTATGCACTATTTTAGGCACCTAATGTGCTAAAGCGATGACTGAATGCGCTAATCTATTTTCAGATCTAGGAGCTAACTCTATGCACTATTATAGGTTTCCTATGCATTGTACTAGGTACCCTATGCGCTAATAATCATTAGCATATCATTGAAAAATCATTTAATCATCAAAATTTTCAAAAAAATTCAAAACCCTTTGATTTATCTCTCAAGGGGGCATCCATTCATCATCATTGAAAAAAAAGTCAGCGTCTACGGCATGTCAAATTTTTTATCATCATGGTCTGAAAATTTATTCTTTGAAGCAATGCATCTGCGCACATCACTTCAAAGAGGGGAAAAATGTATACACATAAAAACAATCTAAAGAACAAATTAATTAAATATTTTTTATTTAATTAATAAATCCCAATTCTTCTACTAATATAAAGAAATTGATAAATTTGTTTATATGGTTCATTGCCTTAATTCCTCTTTTTCAAAAATCACTTTCCTCTTAAATTAATTAAATGCACAAATTAAATAATTTGTTATTTAATTAATTTCCCTCTTCCATTTGAATTTGAATTTTTAATTCAAATTGGCACATGTTTCCATATTTCTCTAGATTCTTTCCAACTCACCTGACACCTCACCATGTGTCACATGAAGTTGAATTTTTCTAATTTGTTAAAAGAGAATTTTCATCAACAACCTGCAACAAATTTGAAACAACCTTGGACACATGGCTTCTTCTTTCCCCTGATTCTCTTCAAAACTTGGAAAGGTGTTCTCTTGAAGGGAACCACCTCCCTAATTCTCTCCAACCTCTTTGTGCTCCACCGTCGATGCCTCAGGATCACAATCTTGACTGTTCATCATTGCCACATCATCTCAAGCCTAGAAAAATCTATAAATAGAGGGCATTTCTACAACTTTTCATATAGATTTGGATTATAAACTTATGCTGTAGAAATATTAGTGCAATTTGAGAGCACTGTGAGAGCATTGTAGTTAGTGTTAAGCATTTTAGTTCATTTAGTGTTATTATAACAGTTTCAATCTTAATATCTTAGTTATTGCATCTTTTATACAACATTCCCATTAGATTTGCATTATCAATTTTAGCATCATTTGAGCATATGAGTACTTCATCATAGGATCATTCAACATTTAAGCATCGAAAAAACAAAAAATATAGTGATGTAGGCTTGTAGTTTGCATTGCACAACATCTCCTTTCTTAGGTTGTCATCTTTGTAGATTCATGTGCAACACTTAAATAGATCTGAGAGCATGAATTTTGAAGGTCCTTAAGACTAGAGAATCATGGAATGATTTGAAAAGATAGCAGCAGCAATTTAATTCTGTTATTTCGATTCCTTTTATGTAATACATTGCATGGATGTGTGTGTTTAGTTTTATTAACTAATTACTCTCATTGGCACATTTTAAAACCACACAGTTAGCTATCTTCACTTCCTCTAGAAACTCATGCAAAATGCTTTCTTTCTTATCACATTAAAAAATTATTAACTTATAAGAATTATCCTTCTTTTCCAAGTACTCACTTGGCATGATGAATTTTTTTTAATATTCTTCACAATAAATTTATCGATCTAGAAGTCTATGTTATTTCCTTCTTGTGTTATTTGATATACATAATGGTATATTTTTTTCCCAAATTTGGAACATGGTAAATATTATGTATGACACGATTGTTAAGAATTACATCTCTTTTATTGGAAATGGAAATTGATGAATTGTATATAGTGCACATCTTGTTCTCCTTTGGGGAGCTAAGGAAGATAAAAGAGGTGGATTGTTAGACTTATGATGTGTACAACCAAAATCAAGAATTCAGTCACTTTTAAAAGTAGTAGAACAAAGAGCGGTGTTGGAAACAAATGCATTATCTTCATCTTTGTTGTTTTCTTCCACTACTTCATCCTTCTTCACATATCTAGACTTGAATTTAAAATTCTCTTATAGATCTAAATCATTTCCTTTGTCTTCATCCTTTTTATTTTGATTACAGTCAAAGATATCTTTTCCATATTGTTTACAATAGAATCATATCTTACAGCTTCCATATCCTCTACCTCTCCCTAAAAAAATATCATTCTTCATTGGTTCTCTATCTTATTTTCCTCTCCCTCAAGTCCAAAAGAGGTATCATTCATCTCACTTGTTTTTTCTATCTTGTTGATATAATCTTATGGCATACTCCTAATATGCCCAAGATGTATAAGATTCTATTACCCCATGGTTTTCATTTTACATATAACATCAAAGAAACCTAAGGTTTAAACACCACCTTTTTTGAAATGAAATAAGAGTGAAAATATATATAGGGTGAATTGAGACTTTCTATCATAATGTCTACTAGTTGTTGATCATTCTATTAAAAATTCATTCCACATTCACCTAAATGATACTAAATATATATTTTTATTTGATAGATGATTCTCTCTCTTATCCATAAATTGGATTTGAAGCTCAATCTTCACATTAATTACAACCATCACCTTATATTTGTCATTTTAGTTGATGTATTCTATAACATTCTATTTATCCATTGGCTCAACTACAAAGCCAAAAAAAAATTCATATTTAATACCATTAAGACAAATTTTATCTCTTAATCTCAAGCTCAATAGTTGGTCCCAATTAGGGATTGTAATAGAAAAATATTCTCTATATTCTTCGCACAATACCATATTAGAATCATCAAATATTTTCCAATAGATCTACAAAAACCTACTCAAAGAAAGAAAGTAATACACCATCCTAAGAGCAATGAATAGAGATATTTGCAATGTCTAAAGACACAAAATACCATTAGAATTGAAGAACACAAATTGAATGAATGAGTTAGTAATAAGGAAAACATGTCTTTCTTATAAATTCCTTTACGAGGAGAGAACAACCATTTATCCTAGGGTATACCTGTCCAAATGAATTTCAAAATTAAAAATCATATTACTTATCCTGGAATGAGCCAACTATGACCGATCACTCCCAACAAGTAGAATTTCATATTTTAACACTTAGAAGTCATTAAAAACCAATTAGAAGATGAATTTTAATTGTTCTTAGGTGTTAATATAATTTTTATAGCACATGATAAACTATTGTTTCATGTATTGAAGAAACCATTGCTCATGTTTGAAACTATCACATCAGTTTTAAAGCTACCATGTTAGTTGCACAATTGCTACCTAACAAAACTAGTAGTTTCACATAAAAGAATATAATACTTCATTTTTTTTACCATATTTAATGTTTGACTTATGCACCCTTCTTCATCTATCTTCTGAAGTATTTTTTACTTCTCCAATGAAGTCAAATGATCTTTTTAATGACCAAATTATGTATTTTAGAGGGATAAGTAGGATTGAATTTTAGACTTTTAAACCTTTCACAATAAAGAACATGTGATATATGTGATTTATGATTTTATTTTTGTTAATTATAAAATTATAAAAATGAGATTGAACATTCAACTTGGTCTATCAATGATAAATATAGACTTCTCATAGTATGGTTTTTGGTATTGAAATTTTGAATATTTGAAATCAAATTTATCTATTATATTTTAAATTTATTATAAATTATTTTATAATCATGTATTAATAGGAGGGAGATTGATTTCCATACAACATTGTTAGTGTCTAAATATACAAAACTTGACCTTATTTTAATATATCAACCTCATTAGTTTTTACATTTTTGAGTCTTAATTAGATTGTAGAAAGTGTATGAGTAAAAGATAGAAGTGAATACATTACACTTTTACATGTTCAATATATGGAATTTCATACATTCATGATAATAATAAGTGGTTCAAATGCACATATATCATAGTTTCCTAAATTTATATGATAAAAGCACAAGATCAATTAAGGATTATGAAAATTTCTGCCCAATTAGAACATGTTTAGCCTACTTGTAAAAAAAATTGCATTACAAAGTTGATCTCTACCTAGAATTACCTTCTCAAGCCCCAAATTTAGTTCCAACTCTTAGATATTTAAACCCATACATCCCAAATTTAAGAAACCTAAATAAAAGGAGAATGCTTACCTTATTATTGATGAAGAGTTATTTGATCTTCCCCCAGGTGTGATAAGTGAATATATTACTAGGAACTTGTTTATAACCAAATCTCCATAATCTCATGATGTTTCAAATTCCACCTATGGATATGTTAATTCCCTATCTATTTTTTCAATTCCTTTGTATGGTATTCATGTATAATTGATAATTTATGAAATTTCTAACATGGAGGTATCTCTAATTTTTCACCAACCAACCTTTGAATACTTTCATCACAAATCTATTTTCTAAATAATAGACTAGATACCAAATGGCTTTGCTAAGATTGCAAAATAATATGCAACAACACCCAAGTTACACACTATCTTTTGAGGTTTTACAAAGTTTCATACTCTCTTCTTTCTTAATTGAAAAATCTACTTTAGCCTATGTAACCATGTGAAAGCATTATATCAACCACTAATTTTCACATATGTTTTCATACACACAAAAATATAAACTAAAATAATCAACATATAATTCACAAAAATAATAATAATCTAATTTGAATAAAAGTTACAAAATAGAAAATAGAATGAATTTATTTTTAGGTGTTTCAAGATTTCTTGACCTCTTATAATTATTCTACATTACATATGCTAAGTAAAAATTATGTTAGCTTGGCGCTCACAAAATTGTCCTTATAAAAATTGATTTGGCCACCCAAGATTGTTTACTTCACAACTAGTGATCCAAAAATCTTCCTATCATAATTTACTCTTATAAAAAATAAGACATTCCTTAGACCACTTTGTTAGGTTTTCTTGCCAATGTGATCATCGAGGATCTATAGCATTTCATCTCATTAATTTTCAAATTTTCCTTTTCAATTTAATGTTGCCTAGTGGCTATATTTCATCTTTTGTTATATCAAAATTTCTAGGAAAATAATAAATATCATGTATATTTAATATTAATAAAATATATAATCCTTCCAACAACTCAATTTTGTTTGAATTTTCAAATAACTTGTGAAATACTTTGAATGGGCCAATTTTCTTGTATTTTAATTTATTATAAGTTCCTATAGGGAAATATACTTTTACTAGGTGCATTATATCTATTTCTCCCTCTGCATAAGTACTTTCCATTTTGTGTGTATCCTCTTGCATTTTGTATTTGGCATTCATCTCCTCAAATTGTTTCTTGACTTGCTAGGAATATCATATATTTAATGGTGATACACATCCTTCTTTTAATTATAAATAAATTGTTGACATCATACAAAAAATTTCCCATACACCACTTGTAATGATGTATTTACCTTGAGTTCTTCACTAACTTTTTGCATGCAAACTTTTCTTATGTCAAAATGGAGTCCCACTAAATGGAAATATCTCCCACCAAACACCTAAGCAAGTTGTCAAAACTTTGATTAACAAAATCTATTTGAAAAATAATTTGGGAATGGTATTTAGGACTATATTTGATCCTTGTATCCTTGTACCTAACTTCTTTCAAAGTGTTCATAAAAAATGACTAATAAATTGGATCTCTATCATAAGTAGTTCATACAACACATACAAAGGCCAGATATTTCTTTCAGCAACACATGATACTTCATCAGGAACATTAGGAGAGAGAAAAAGACATATTATAGACCTTCAATAATATCTCTCCATTATCAAACATTATTCTAATCCTCATCTAAATATATCATTACAAAAAAAACTCTATTGACAGTAATAGTGCACTATACAACTTTTCTTGGCATGAAACAAGGCATGATATCTAACCATAAAATTCAACAAACATAATATAAGGCATGAAAACCAGTCATGAACTTCAACAACTCTTATTAGATAAGGCATGACATCCAACCATGAACCTCAACAACCCTTCAAAATCAATGACAACCAATGCGAAAGACTAACTATCTTCCTTAATTCTCAAGTGTTGACATCAATGACAATAGCTACCAATAATCTCCCACAAATCTCCTCAAGTGTTGACATAAATGACAACCAACAATCAGTGTTGACATCAATGACAACAACTTCCAACAATGACAAAGATTCAAAAATAATGATTTTACTATCAAATCTTCAAAGTCTACAACAACAGCTTAAAAAAGAAACTAAACAAGCCAAAAGATTGCTACAGGAAAGTTTTTTCAATCAACAATTTTAAATCAGATTCAAGAGTCTTCAAATCAGCCACCAATAGCAACTTATTCAGCCACAAAGCTCTGGTGATACCCTCCAAGATGCCCCAACCAGATTGATGCAAGAGCATGCAGGGTGTAAGGAAATCTTGCATCACAAAAAATATTGCTATTTTGTTTTGTTGTTTTCAATAAGGGGCTAAGGTGTGTGGAAAATAAATATTTTAATTTGCAACATTGTAATTTTCCCTTGTGGTGATTTGCAAATGTAAATTTTGGAGGAAATATGCTTCAGTAAAAGTTTCAAAGGCATTTAAATTGGAATATTCCATTTGGGTGTCCAATTCTAGGTGGGGACCACTTTGCATGCATGTTCTTGCATGATCATTTACATACTTTGCATGCATTTACATGTTGGGGCCACTAGCTTTGCATGATGGTGCATATCCATATTTGGAGCCATTGAAGTTGTTGAGAATCAATGGAGGTGTCATTATTGACCAAAGATGATTGACCAAAATATAGGCGCCCATGTGAGGGGCATGTGAATAATTAAGTGTTTTATATTTTATATTTTTTATCTTCTCAAGTTGGGCATGAGATTTCTTGGAGGTTTTGGTAGGTTGTTTTAGAAACCATCAATGATTTTCCTCTCACACTCTCTTCTATATTGATGCTTATTCATTTGGAGAAAGATTTTTGGAGTTGAAGTTTAGCATAATAGGATGCTACCAGATTTTCCAAAGGATTGTGACTCCAATTTTTTACATATTATGTAAGAAAGCCCATATGATGAGGAATATGATGTTGTAATTTCATTTTATTTCAAAGATAATAGAAATCCTATGCTTCCCTCTTGCATTTGTTTTGTGTAATTTGTGGTGTGGTTGTTTGCTTCAGATTTGGATGGAGGTGTGTCTTTTCCTAGAGAGAGGAAGAAGACCTTTTTATTGTAGGCTTGAAGGTGTTTGGATAATATAAAATAGACTTGAAGGTTGTAGGTTTATTGCAACAGTGATTTACATTGAAGATTACAGGTTGAAGGAGCTAGAACCTTGTGAAAGAAGTTGGATTGAAGGAGACCATTTGTATTTTGATTGTTGTTGTTACATTTCAGTCTCATATCAGATTTGTAATGATTTACATCAGCCTATATGGCTAGACACAATTTAATTCTAGATATGTTTTGTAATCCATAAATTTTTAAGAGATTTGAATGAATAAAGAAGAAATACTTGTTGCAAATTTTTTGTTGTTACAAATAAATTTTTGATTTGTATTGTACATGGTTGTGAGTTTGTGAATGAGGATTGGTTTCCTTCTACATCACAAACTTCACTAGTATTTCTCTTCGCAAACTCTTAATTTTTCTCCCATTTCCTTTCCTGTTCTCTTTTCTCACTTGGACATGGTTACCTCTATCTAAGTTGTTGCATTCTCATCCACTTCCCTTCCATTCCCCTCATTAAACCCCCTTCATTTATTTATGGCGGGAAATATGAATTCTTTTCTAAAATTACCCTCCACTATTTCACTCCACCACACCACTACCAAACGTCTAGATTCTTTTCCCTCTTTAATTGTTGAAATTTTTTAATTCCAAAAGGAGTTACATGATGCCAAAAATGGCCTCCTCCAACCTAGGCATTGGAATTTTTCCTCCTCCAATTTGGTGAAGAAATATTCAATTAATGAGCCACAAAACACATGAAAATCAAGCCTTTGGTGTCACTTATCCAATAGGTACTAGAATTAAATTTTTAACACACTCAAAATGTGTGAAAAGTGCCTCGAAATCATGCCTATAAGACCAAAATAAAAATTCACAACAAAAGAAAATGCAATTCTTTTGTGTGGTGCATGATTTGTGCATATGAATGCTCCTACATCAATTATGATCCAAAAACCCACGTGGGAACGATGAATTAGGAGTTAAATTTTAAAAATATAATTTTAATGTGGTATTTTGTATTCTTGGTAAGGTTTGGATTTTTTTTATTTTTTATTTTTAAATGTAACTTTTAAATAAAATATATTACTTTATATGACCTCTTGCCTACAACATGATGCTTTAGCCAATCGAGCTAGGCCCTCTACCCCTTGCATTCTTTTATTTGAAGTAAATATGTTTTTATTAGATTTTTCACAATCATGATTAAATATATTTAATAATTAAAAAGTTTAATATTAAACATGTGAATATTAATAATATCGAGATGAAATTAACTTTGTAGATTAAATGTAAATCCTAATTTTACTAGAATCAAAATTATTAACTATGACATATACTAAATGTAAATCAAGTAACTTATTAGAATCAAAATCATTTTCTTAACAAATTTGAAAAATAAATTAAATAATGATTAAATTAAAAATCATTTAATTTGTAACATTTGTAATAAAAAATAATGGGTGATTACAACATGCAATATTTAGGTGACAACATGAACAAATGTAACCCTAATCATAGTTGTAACCCTAAACCAAAACTTAACTTTTATCTCAAGCTTTATCTTAGAAATCTAATCCTAATTGAACACCAATTGAACCCCAAACGTAACCCTAATTGAACCCTCATCCTAACGTAAACTTAACTCTAACCCTAACCCCAACCCTAACCCTAACCTCCACTATGAATTTTATCTTAGAACCATAACACTAATTAAATCCTAATCCTAACCTGACCTAAACCTTAATCCTAATTGAACCCTGACCTTAATTAAGCCCTACACTTTATTCAATCATAGTGCTTTTACTTTTGAAAAATAAATATACTATATAATAATTATTATATAAATAAACTTAATCATGAACCTATTTTTAATTATTATTATTTTAAGATTGTATATCTCTTACTAACCATAAAAAATTTAAAACTATTATAAATTTTAAAAATGGAAAAAATATTTAAAATAAACATATATATTTTAAATATAAAGACAATTATAAATTTTAAAAATGGAAAAAATATTTAAAATAAACATATATATTTTAAATATAAAGACATTGGGGTTGGGACGCTAACTCGATTGGCTAAATCTTTCCTGTTGCAGGAGGTTGGTCACGAGGTCTAGTCCCCCACCCCCGTGGTACCGGCGCCAGTGTCACCGGTCACGTTAAAAAGTTTACCAGCGCACTGTAGTTTATAGGGGGTTGTGGGGTCGTGCTACCCGATTCCTGCAGTCTAATTAAAAATTAAAAAAAATTATAAAGACATCAAGATTTTACAATATATATATATATATATATATAGTATATAAAATTATTAAAATATATATGATCTTTACTATATTTTGAAAAATAAAAAGATTAAATAGTTATATACATAAATATGTATGTATCTATATAGAAAAATCAATGTATTTATGAACTTTCAAAAAATGTCTAAAAGTCTATGGTTCCTATAAATTGGTCAATCATATTCATGATAAATAGTTTCAAAAAAATTTAAATTATGCATCTTGCATTTCTATTTTAGAAATATTAAACTAAGATTCAACAACAATGATTTGATGATTTTATTTTTACAATTTTTAATTTTCTATGATCATTATTTAATTTAAGTAACCTTTCAAAAATTAAAAAATATATCTTATTTTTAAAATATAATTATAAATTATAGGATTCTTTTACTATTGTTTAAAATCTCTCTTTTTATATGTCAAAATCTTAAATTTCGATTGAAAAAATATCTACATACAATATCACAATCATTAAAATTTAAGTTAATACATTAAACAATTATTTTAAAAAGTACAATTTAATTAAAATCTATACAATAAATTATTTTTATAATAAAATGGTTAACACATTAAAAAGAAACAATCTTTAATGATAGCACCAAGAATTTAAAAACAAATTAGTGTTTCAAAAGATAGATCTCAGAACTTTAAAAAAAAAAAAAAAAAATTTATGATAACACTAACTAAATAAAAAACAAATAATTGTGGAATGATAGATCTGAGTTTATTAAACGGAAGGAAATAATATTTTATAATATAGCTAACTAAATTATTTTTTAAATCAAATGTCTCAATAGTTTAAAAAATCTTTTATAATATATGGACTAAATATAGAAATAAACTATTATATAAACAACAGATTTTAATATGCAATATTTTTTATTCTTTGATTGATAACTCCTTGGATTCTTACAACCCTTTTAACTATTTTCTCTTATGAATTTTATAAACAAAATTTCTTTATTTACACATTAATGAAAGGGATGGACATTTTGGAAAAATTAAAAATGGTAACTTGATTGTTTTCTTTGTCATGCCACTTGAGATTTAAAAGCAATTAAAAAATGTTGAAAAAAGAAATGGACATATTTTCAATGAGGAAAATGTTTTACAAACATGATTATTTTTTGTCATGGGTTTTATGTAATATATATTTTTTTATTACATAAAATTAATTTATGAGAAGTTATTATCAATTTATTTTAGAGTATTTATGATTCTTTTAAATTAGAGAATGTGTTTTATGATTATTTATAAAATATTAAATGTTTGTATTTTAAAATAATAATTTAATAATAGATTTAAAATAATTTGTGAGTAATAATATATAAAAGAGAAATGTAAATGATTTATTTTAGAGAATTTGAATTTTAAAAATAAATTTTAGTAAAAATGAATCAAAATATTCACTTGTTCATTGTTTTCAAAAGGAAGTACAATCTTATATCTCTTTGACATACAATTAATTTGAAATCAACTTATTTAAGTTCTTAAGATCATTATAATGATTCTCTATGTAATGCATCGCCACGTAACCCTAGAGGAAGTTGCAACAACTACGAAAGTGTACAATTTTTTTTATTATTATTAAAAAGTGCAATATTAACATGAAAGGTGCACTAACTATCATCAACATCCTCGAAGGCATGAGACTAAGGTTACATATGATTCCCACAACATAAACAATACTCAACCACGTCATATAATTAATTACTAAACAAGAATTAAAGTACATACATTCCAAGCATTAAAATTGCATCACATAGATTAGATATACATCAAGATCCAAATATAACATTAACTTTCAAATAGTGATTACAATACTCATTCCCAGAATGAGGAAGATCATACATAACTATTAAAAATTACATGAGTCCTCCTCGAATACAATTGAGGAGTAAATTAAATACAAATGTCAACTGAAATAATACATCAAAAGAAAGGAAGATATCCACTGGTACCCGCGAGATCTCCAACTAGAAAATATCGACATCATGAAAAAAAGAAGGGGACCCAACGGAGTAAGGTGCACATTCCTCCCAACCAAGTGGTACTCGAAGGCCCACCCCCCATACTAGGAGATAGTGACAAGGTTCCCTAGGCAAGACCATCTACCACTAGACACAGGCTAACACATAACTGAACTTAACAATTACCAGTACAACACTAACTCTTTGGGTACAATGCTTCCAGAGTTAAATAATTAAATAAATAAGTGAACCAAACATGCTGCTAACATAGGAGGAGTGTCACCTCAAAGATGCATGGGTTACCCCGACAGATCTTCCCAGACCCTAACCCCCATTGAGAGACACTCTCCTACTGTCAAGATGTCGAAAAAATCCACAACCAAAGGTAGCTAGAGCTCACATATAGATAATTAATCCCCATCCAAAACATAAAGACATCACATCCCCATTTGTGGAAACCGAGTGATTTACTGATAACGAAAAACACACTAACCAAGGGGAATAAACGGGCTAACAATGCAATACAACAACCCCCAAATCTAATGACTCTTCTGGAAGACTTACCAATTACCAACTAACACTTCACCAATTTTCCCCAAAACGTAACTAGAAGAAATCAAATACAAAAGGGCAATCAAGACAAGAAAGATTTCCTAAATCCAATTTCATTCAGTGAAAAACAATAATATAAATTTCCCAAATACACTAATTAAATAAAACCCTTTTAAAGATAGAGAAGAAAATCAATCTATCTAATGCTCCAATTCTCTCAATTACTTTTAACAAAAATATCCATTCCTTCTAATAGTTCATTTCATTTAAATCTTCTAACTACCCATTTAATACATGCACCTTTCAAAAAATAACTAAACATTTATTTAATGTATATACATCTATATATATATTTATATACTTAATTATTTAAAACCCAACAATATTAAATATTTATATAATAAAATATATATACATATATATATATATATATAATATACATAACATATATATATATTATATATATAATATATTTTACATATTAAAAATAGACATTAATAAAAGTCAATGCAACAAAATCTTAAAAGGAAACGACGATTACACAAGGCACAATGTAATGATTTGGGGGAGGTTGCCTTTGATAGCACTGACTATGCTCCCCACAATCGGCTTCCCCAAGAGGGGGGCGCTCGGCTGCACACAGCGTCGGGTCCCCTCTAATAAGGGGGTCGGCTGTGGCAGCCATCGGCTCCCCAAAGGGACCCATAAATAAAAATTTCGAGCATTTTATTTTTAAAATAAAAAATGGTGTTTTAAACAAATTTTCGTCACCGTACATAAACCTCTACAGAGTTTCTTTTCAATAATGAATTTTTAACATGGATTTGTATGCAATTTCACAATGATAATTTTCTAAAAAGGCCATCTACAGGAAACTTTTACAAAAACATCCGGAAAGCCAACTTACAGAGAAATTTCTACAGATGAATTTCTTAAATAAAAACACAGAGGTTTCTTTTAAATTTGCCCAGACAAAAAATCTAAAAGAGAATTAACAATAAAATTATTATAGACAATTTTACAAGATATTTCCCGAGAGCTTAAATCCTACAAAAGAATTACTACAGAGAGTCTAATTTCTTCCCGACAAAGATTTTCTTCCCAGATCCCTAATATTTTCTTCCAGATTCTTCAATCCCAATTTAAAATTTGCAATAGATTAAACAAAAAATTTCATTCTACAAAGGATTTCATTTTCACAGAAGATTTCACATACGACATTTACAATTTTTAACAAAACTCAAAGCTTTAAAACTTGCACAAACAATCTTTTCGAGAGAGTAATCTAAACTAAGAAGCTTTTCCAATATGAATCTAATTAGAATTAAAAGAGGAACCTGAAATCCAATGCTTGAGAATATGTGAATTTTCGTAGTGCATCCTCCACAGATCCAATTATTTTCTCCCAAATCAATGAGAGCTTCCTCCAGAACAATAAAAATTCCCGAACACAAAAACTTCCCGAGACTGTATATTTTTCCAAATTTCCACCAAGGCATGTGATCACAAATTTTTTTCCTTCTCCCACCTCTTTCCCAACCAATATTTGCTCTATCCTTCTTCCATGAAGAAGCTTCTCACTTCTTCCCGTTACAGCCATTAATTTCTCCCTGTGAATAAATTTTCCCAACAAATATAATACCCCTTCATTTTGCCTTCTGGTTGGACAGTGTGTCCTTATGTGATTGTGTTGCTTTGATGCATTTCTGGATATTCAGATACCTTATTATGTTAAATTTTCTGTTAGTACCTTGACTATGGTACTCAACTGTATTTGATCGCTATCTATAAAGCGACGTTAATGTTATATTTTGATGTGATGGTATTTCAATATGATGTTATCTTTATGACATGTTTTAATTAGCAATTATGGATATTCGAATTAATGATGTTTTATGTTTTGGGATATATTAGTATGTTAGATTTGTCAATTAATACTACTATATTGGTGAAGAAAACAGTATCGCATCACTCGCTTGTGAGCACCCTACGATTCCGTGATATCCTCTTCACGGTGTGTTTTAATTATGAAATGTTTATGTATGTGGATATACTCTCTGTTGCAGGTTGACAGGTACAAGACATCGACTCCACCTGGTTTCACAGGTTTGAGCGTGTATAATGCCCAACGGTATTTGATTGGGAGATAGTAGCTAGGTTTTTCGTGCCAAGTCGTCACCCTAGTCCTTATGTGTCGTCAGGTGTCAGTCGAGTTATGTTGATCATCTTGTCTTAATTTAATTTGATTGCAAGTTAATTTGGGTAATTAAATGGCTTAATACATTTAGGTTGTGATGGATTTAATCTGGGAATTATGTTGAAATATAATTTATTTTATTATTAATTTAATTTAATTAATAAATAATTTAATCGTTGATTAAATCTATTTTATTAATTGATTAAATTAGTTGTGTTGGAATGAATTAAATTATACATTTTGGAAATTCATGAATATTGGGTTTGGAAATTGAAAATTAAAAGAAAATGTTTTAGAAAGTCAATTTTGAAAATTGGAATTCAAAATTTTGAATAATTAGATATTTCCTAAATTTCTATTTTGAAGAATTTATTAGGGTGGTTGAAGGATTTTAGGGTTTAATCCTTATGTTGAATTTTGCTTCTCAATTTTTGGGGATCTTGGAGTTTTTGGAAAAGGATTGAATTTGGGAGAGAAAGAATTTTTCAGTTTTTGTGGGTTTTGGATTGAAGTGGTGGAAACTGTGGATCAGAAGAGGGAATTCAAGGAGGGAGCAGAACATCATCTGGACCTTCTCAATCTCTTGATTCTAGGTTCATGTTTCTTTCATTTTGATTTTGTTGAAAATATATTTCTAAATATTTGTTGTTGGAAGACATGCTGGAAAATTTAAAAGCCTGATCTATGTTGTAAACTTCATTTTGATTTTTTTGGCAAATCACCCACCTTGTTTTGTTTTTCATTTGGGTTTTTCTAAAGAAATTAAAAATGATGTTCTTGGTTGAAAAAAGGTTAGTTCAATTTTATCCCCTCACTTAAATTTTGTAAATGGTATATGTGGGTTTAAAAATATATGATCTATATATATATATATATATATATATATATATATATATATATATTTGGTTTGTTGAAATATATATAAATATAAATATATATATATATATATATATATATATATATATATATATATATATATATATATTCATATGGGGCTTGTTGTTAAAATAAAAGAAACCCTATTTTATTTGAATTCAAATTAAAATAAAATAAAATAAAATCCGCAGGGCGTATTTTATTAAAATGGCCTTTAAATAAAATAAAAATAATAATAAATTTTTTTATGTGGGTTGTGGGGGATATGGGGTTGGCCCACAGTCGCCATGGGAGGCGCTATGGGGAGCCGCGCCCAGCACACCCCATGTGCTCCCTACCTCCTCTTGTCCATACACCCCCGCCACCATCGTTTCCGCCGCTACCTCCATTTGCTGCCCCCTCCTCCCTCCGCGGCCACCCACAACGCGCAATGTTGTGTTTCACAGGCGTCGCCATTGTTGGTGGCGCTGTGCACCACCAACAATTGCGTCGGTTGTGAATACAACCACCGCTGTTGCTAAGCATGGCGTGGCATCCAAAGGGGCGTGAACCCTAATTTTAGAGGGTCCTTTTTTTTATATAAAAAAATATAAAACAAAAAAAAAATTAAAGTCAAAAGTTGTTTAATAAATATTTTATTATTATAATTTATAATAATAAAATATGTCTAATTTGAATATTTTATTATTATTATATTTTATAGTAATAAAATATGATTCTATTAATATTTATTTTATTGTTATATTTTATAATAGTAAAATATGTTTTATTAATATTTTATTATTATATCTTATAATTTTAAAATATTAATATTTAATATTATTATATTGTTTTAAAAATGGGGATGTGTATTTTTTTTATGAGAGTATGTTTTTTTTAAAATGGTTTTGTTGAGAACATAAATTAAATTTATTGAGGAAATAAAATAGGCTTGATGATTTAATTTAACCATTATTTTATTTAAATCATTAATTTAAAGGGTGAAGTTTTTAAATTTTAACTATTACGTTTTCTTAATCAAAGGAATTAGTTTAAATTGGTAAGGGAAACAATATTTTATTTAAATAGATGAATTTTGGTTCATTAGATAAACCAGTTAATTGCCATGTATTTAAATGTTGATAGGGAAATAAAATGATTAGTGTTAGTTTCTCCCTTATTGAGATGATAGATTTAATTCACTTTATTTAATGCAATAGAGTACTAAATGGTAATAAGGAAATGGGTTTAGTGAACCCAAAGTAGATTTTAGTTCTTGCTTTGAATTTGATATGTTTGTGTTATCATTTGGGAAATGTGAGTCATACCGTTCGACAAGCCTTCCAGATGGTGTTTCAGTCTGTGGGTTGTCGTGTCGTGTTTGTCAACCTATTGTAAGTTCCTTGGGTAGTGCATGGTGTCTAATCAATGTTTACCCGGTTTCCATGAACGGGGGTGTTTCTATCGTTTGTACAAGGAGTGGATTATGGGATCCATGTCTCCTTGTAAGGAGTGGCTTTGTTATGTTTGTACCTCCAGTGTTGGAGTGAGTTTCATTTTAGGTATCCTCCTAGAGTTGAAGTGGTTGTAACATCTGTTATGTGTGCACTTGGATTCCCTTGGTGATTAGAGTTTGTGTGTTGTCAATAGAAGAGTGGCTTCCATAGGGGCCAAAGCCTAAAGAGGTATCTAGGATAACCTGCGGAAGTGATTTAATCAAGTGATAACTAAAACAACACTTAGAAGATTAGGACTAACTTCTCACTAATCAAGATTTTAATGCCTCACTCATGGACCCAAGTGCTCGGTTAGGCTTGGGATGGGTGGGAAGGCTTGGAATGGCAAGGTCATCTATCTTGTCTGTACTAAAGGTATTTGGCTCCGCATGAGTGAGTATGGGGGCAGGGATTCGGTAAAGGTCACCAGGATAACCTTTTCTTGTGGGGGCCGGAGCCTATGAAGATTCCCAAGGATAACCCATGACAAGCTGTGTGATGACACTCTATCTAGGACAAAAGTTGGTACTTGTTATATTGTGTATGGTTCTCGTAACTTACTTATTCTGTTTTTATTTCTGGAAGCAATGTGCTCATGTTGTGTTGTTCTTGTGTTGTACATGTATTGGTTGTGTCAGTTTGTTTATTATGTTTAGCCTGTGTCTAGAGGTGTTGGTCTTGGTTAGGATTCCTTGTTAGTATATCCTAGCACGGGGGGTGGGCCTTTGGGTTCCACTTGGTTGGGTGGCGTGCACCTAAATCCGTTGGGTTATCTCTTCTTGTTCGTGTGGACGAGACTTCCAGTTGGAGAGCTCGTTGGTTTTACTTCCAGTTCTTACTCTATTTTAATTCAATTATCTTGTATTATTTTACCCCTCAGTTGTTATCGAGGTGGAAATTGTAATTGTAATCTTTATTTATGGACTTGCCTCATTCAGGGAATGAGTGTCGTAACCTTATTGTTTAAATTATGTATAATGGATTTGAAGCTATCTCTTATGCTTGATTTAATTTATCGTGTTTGGAATGTATGTATTTAATTTACTTAGTAATTAATTGTCATGGTTTAAATCATGTTTTTTGTTGAGGTTCTATATAACCTCTGTCTTGTAACCTTAGAGGTTGTTGGCATTAGTTAGTGAACTTTCTTATTAATTATACTTTTAAAAAATATATATATATTGTTTAAGTAGTTAAATGCAACTTCCTCTAGGGTTGCGTGGTGGGGTGTTACAACAAACCTCATAAATATTTTTCAACACATGTTGAAAGCAAAATATCTTCAAAACCAAATTGCACCAAATCCTCAAGATATTTTAAAAATTAAAAAATTTAATCATTTCTAAAATACTTAGCATTTCTAATTTAACTTAATTTAACTAATTTAATTAATTTAATTAATTAATAAAATAAATATAATCCTTAGATTAGATTATTTTACTAATTATATTTAATTAATTAATTAATTAATTACCATCTTCTAACATTAAAAACCAGATTAATTTAATAATCATCCAAAATATTTTAAATCCATTATTTACCTTTTACAAACTTTGCAACACAAATAATTTCAAAGCAAAATTAAACAACATTTAACAAACAAAACCAATTAGAACCGACGACACACTATGACTAGGGTAATGGCTTCACATAGGAAACCTAGCTACTATCTCCCAATCAACATTACCATTGGGCAATGGACACGCTCAAACCTGTGAAAACAGGTGGAGTCAATGTCCTGTACCTGCAAACCTATAAACAAGGCATATATCGAACATGCATATATATCATAATAAAACATACCGTGAAGGGAGAATCACGGAATCGTAGGGTGCTCACAAGCGAGTTATGCAATTTCATCCCCTTCACCAATACAATGTCACAAAACTGATGAATTTATCATCAATAATCTACTCAAGACCATATAACAATATTAATTCAAATATCCACTTTGCTAATCTAAAGCATGTCATAATAATGAAATCAAAATAAGGTACCATCACATCATAATATAAAATCCACATCGCTGTAACATTAGCGATCAAATAATAGCAAAGCATCATATTCTATCATAGTCGAGGTACTAACAAAAAATATAAGCATACCAAAGACACACACTGTCTGATCAAAAGAGCAAAATGGAGGGGTGTTACACTCTATTACAATTTCAGTTTTATTGATTGCTTATACTAATCCATTTAATAACTCACCTCAAATCCACTTTGAACAATCCAATCCAAATCCTTCTATCATGCCTTTAGAGGTGTAGGAATTTGTTCTGCTACGTTAGCTTCTTTAGAAATTCATATGTGTTTATAGAACTCTTCAAACTCATTATTAGATAAATAATCCCCTCCATTATCAAACCTTAATATCGTTATTTAAATATTTTGTTTTCCTCATGTGGCTTAAACTCCTTGAATTTATAAAAATCCTCAAACTTATGTCTAAAAAATTAAATCCATGTTTTTCTAGAATAACCATAAATGGAGTAGACATAGCACAAAGAATTGCCAATTGAAGGCATATCCATGGGAATGTAAATCACTTCTAAAACCTTAATTTCTTTAGTCCAGCCTGAACAAAATTTCACCCAATTCTACTTTCCAAATACACAATATTCAAAAAAATCAAAACTAATAGAATAGTATGAAAGACCTATTCTGACTTGCACACACGCTTCGTCCAAACGAGAAACCCCCCTTTTCCTTTTTTCTTTGTAGGTTCCCTGCCTTTTCTATTTAGGAGAAAAGTCCTTGAAATTTTTCTTTTTGGAGTCATCTTTTAGTTCTTTATAAAGTTCTCATCAAATAGGGAAGATTGAGGTATTTTGCAACTAAGAAAGGCCAAGTGGGAAGTCATTGAAAATCATTTTGAGGGTCTAAAGTTTAAGTTCTCTTGATTTGAGGATTTCTTCATCCCATGGAATTTATCATTTTCAGGGATTTCTTCATCCTGTGGAAATTCACCTCTCGCAAAAAAAATCAAAACTTACAACAATCTGCTAAGTTCAAAAATCACTGAAATTTCCAATTTTGGAAAATTTCTTGAAGTCTTTTCAAAATTCCGAAATTTCCATTTTCGAAAAATTTCAAAGCCCTTTCAAAATTTTGAAAATTTCTCAAAACGAAAAAATTCCCCGAAATAGAAAAATCCAAAAATGGAAAAATCTCCAAATTTTCCAAGTTGCCTAAAATCTTTGAATTTTCAAAAGCACTTCAAATCTCCTAAATTCCTTGACAAGGCTAAAATTCTGAAATTCTATGACGAAGTTGAAATATCGAAAAGGTTTATTTTTTATGTTTTAAGGATTGGATTTTAGCATGTGAATTAATAATGATTATATTTGTTAAATGTGGGAAAATGTGGGCTCTTTTCCTTATAATTTGAGGTAAATAATAGATGCAAGCTGGGAAGAGAGGAGTTATAATAAAATTATTATTGGAAGAAGATTAAATAAATCAGAAAGGGACTTGCATATGGGTTTGTGTCAGTGCTAGCTAGCCTAGGAGGTGTTGTGTATCCCCAAGATGTCAAGAAGGAAATCTGGAAAATATTGTAACTAAATTAAACTAAATATTAAATGCAGCTTCAAGATTTAATGCCGGTTCACATAAGAATTTGTGCCAAAGTATGTGCTAGTTGTGCAAAGTGTTTTGGGGATCAACAATAAGGATTTATTTTGAATTTTTAAATGAGGAAAAATGTCATGATCAAATTTGTAACACAATTTTAATTTGAGGGAATATTTTTTAATAATTTAATGCACCTTCAATATTTAATGAAAATGTAATTTGGGCCATTCGTGTTGATTTGATCTCCATCATTGATTGTGTAAGCCTTCTCTATGAAAGACAACCTTCTCTCATTTGTAAAGGGTTGAACATGATTTGTTGTAAAGGAATTTTGAGATTAACACAAGCAAAAGCATTGAAATTTTGGTGACTTTTCTTGTTGTTTCTGAATGCATGCATGGTTCCTTCTTCTAGTTTTATTTATATTCTTAGTTTCAATTTTGATGCAAGGACTTCTGGGGGTCATAAATTTTGACTCAGTGGTTTGTTTGGCCTAAGATTTTATGGGGAGATACGTTATGAGGAATTGTTTAGATTTTTGACCCAGCCCAACTTGATTGGTGGCCATTTCAACACTTTTTTAAGACCAAAATCTTTCGTCTAGGCCCTCAAAATTAGCTTTTTGTGTTTTTTTCAAGTTTTTAGAAAGTTGTTTTATTTAATAACTTGGAAATCATGTTTCCAATTTGAATAGTTAGTTTGTAATTCATGTCACCATAGTGTTAAGAATTTTTAGGAAAAATTTGAGCTCAAATGGATATGTATGTGAAATTACCAAAAATGGTAATTTTTGGGTTTTTGTTTTTTTCAAATTTTTACTTATAAGTTGGTTCTCTTTCATTACAGAAGTAGAGATGAATAATAGAAGAGTTTAATTGGACAACAAATTTTGATTTTATGGGTCTCTTTAATCAATAATGGTTTAATTTTGCTAAGTGATTTCTTTGGTTACATCAAATTCAGTTATGATGATGGTAAAGTTTTAAAGGTATTTGATGAATCTACTACTCATACCATTTGTAATTTTCTGATTGTAGATTACTTTGTATGGTTATTCTAAGTCGTTTACAACATGATTTCAACTATGAATGTTCATTTATATTATGTCAGTAATTGGATATATGTCTAAGTACTTACAGTTTGAAAATCTTTAAGTTTTCCTTTGAAGATTGCACTATTTTTGCAACGTTATGGGTTTGACCCTGATTAAACAAGAATTGGTTTTTGGGGATTTGTCTATCTGTATCATTATCCATTGTTATCATTGACCTTAGGTTTTATACTTAGGATTTCTAAACCCTTATCTTTTGAACTTTATTTTAAAATATGGGTTAGCTTAAGAAGAAAAGTATCACTTTAAAACTGCCATATTAGATGTTGAAAGTCATTTTCAAGTTGCAGATATGAAAATACAGCTAGGGTTTTTACCATTCTTCAGATTTTGTAAATTATTATCCTCAAAATTTCTAGCTAAGTTCACTAGTGCCCCTTGTGAAACCAACATTAGATTAACCATTGAGTCATTTTTGTGAAGTCAAGACCTGACAATCAAAGACTTGGGATTATCTTTCTAAAGTTTTGTGAAGATATATTTCCTTTCAAGAACCAAGGTACTCTATTACTTTATCTGTGTTGTGAATGTGTAAAATCTACTCATCAACAAGACCAATCACATTATCTATAGTCACAAATATTTTAAAACTATTTTCACCTATGTGACCCAATTTGTGGTTCCATAACATACCTAGTTTAGGTTCACTTACATTGATTGAATAACATATAGTTGATTCCCTTGGCTTAAAGAGAGCACCACTCCTAATTCCCTTAGCCAATACTGAATTCCATCTATCCATCTTGCAACACTTCTCATCAAAGGTAAAATTCACTTCAGAGTCAATCATATTTGAAACATAAATTATGCAATACCTCTAGAAGTGTTTTTACTCTCCTATCCATAAAAAAAAATAGCTTTCTTCAAATAGTTATTCCAAGAGATTTATTATCATCAAGGAAAACATATCCTTCATTAATGTTTCTATACTTAAAATACCACTCACTATGAAGAGAATTGTGAAAATATGCACAAGTAATTCAATTAACCATGATTCATCACCAACAATATTATCAAAGATGAAAGAATCACTACTAATATCATCAGTGTTTAAGGATTTATCAAAGTAATCAAAAAAATCTCACTTTTAGATTTATATTAATGTTTATGTGATTTGACTTTCCACATCTAACATTTTACTTGAGTATTGAAACAAGATTGGACCTACCTTTTTGTAATGACTTCCCTTTATCTTCTACCTTATTCTTACCCCCTCTATCCTTTGACCTTTAATAAATGTGATATCCTTTGAGGAATCATCTATGAACTTTTTCTTGATGTCTTCACTTAACAAAGCTCCCCTAGTATCCTTAAGTTATGGCAAAGAATAATTTCCACTGATTGTCATAATACAATTTTTCCAAGAATTATTTAAGGAAGAAAATTAAATTATTCACTTATCCTCTTTTAATTTAACTCTAATTAAAATTGTAATGCCCCGCCATGTAACCCTAGAGGAAGTTGCAATAATCTACGAAAGCACACAATTTTTTACTTATTTAAGAGTATAATATAACATGAAAGTTCCCTATCTATCGCCAACATCCTCTAAGGCTACAAGACTAAGGTTATGTCTAAACCTGTAACATAAAAAATAATTGCACCCATAGCATGATTAAATACTTAAGGAAATAAATGTTCATACATTCCAAACATGAAATTACTTCATAAAGATAAGATATACATCAAGATTTCAACATTACATTAACTCATCAAATAAGATTTACATCACTCATTCCCAAAATGAACTAAAGTTAATTTTGGAATTTAATTTCAATTTGTGGTAATGAAATTAGAAATTGTAGTTAAATGTTTATTTGGGAATTAAATTTGTATTAGAAGTTACTAAATTATATTGGGAAATTAAATGGAAATTAGTTTCAATTTTGGAAATTAATTTATTAGTTGGAATTAAATTAGAAATTGAAATTGAATTTTAAAAGGAAAATTAGTCTTCAATTTTTGGAGTTAATTTATTATTAGAATTTATATTTTGCATGCGAAAATCAGATTGGGTTGTGAAAGATATTTGAAAATTTCATTTTAAATTGAAAATTATTTGAAATTGCATTTAAAAAAAATTCAAAATGTGTTTTCGAAAATGGGATTGGGTGAACATTGTAATTATCAATATTGCATGCAAAGGATCGGATTTGATTTTAGGATATTTTTGATTTAGGATTGAATGGCATGCTTAATTAAGGAGAAGAGATTATTGAAAATTGATTCATTCTGAGAGAGGATTGGGAAAGGAGGATTTTGGGGAAAATTGCACAGAGAAGGGTTTGAAGAAATTTTTGGTTGTAAAATTGATTTGGAAAAATTCTATTGGATTTTGGTTGTGTTTATGGATTGGTTGCTAGATTGGATTCATGGCACGGTTGAATAGAATTCATGAGATCCTTGGAGGAGATTTTGCTTCTGAAATTCATCTTTGCCTATAGCTTCTTGAAATAGGTTTTCTTCTATGTTTTTATTGTTCTTGGTTGCTTTTAAAATAGTAGTGATTTATGATTTGTTTGATAAATCTGTTTTAGAAAAGAAATTTAAAGCTTTTGTTTTCTGTGAAAATTCTTTAGTAAAATTGTGAAAACCTCAGTAGAATTTAATTTAGTTGAGGAAATGAATTGTTTCGTTATTCGAATCAAACCTAGAGGTTGAGCAACACATTAGATCTATTTTGGAAAATTTAAAGCCTCTGTAGAAAATCAAATTTATTTTGAAAACCCTCTGTAGAAAATTTGTAATGGAGAAATTTAGATCCTCATTAGTCTTTCTATTCTGTATTGCTTATAATTTTAAAAGATTGATTTTAGAAAAATCAGTTATTAAACAAATGTGAAATTTAGAGAATTGTTCTGGAAAGTTTTTTATTTAATTTTCTGTACCTGGTTATTTTTATTTAGTTTTCTCAATTTCACTTGAATATTATTCTCTGGATAAATATATATATTTATATTCATTATATGTATTTATTCACAGTATAAATATACATATAATGAATATATGAATATATTCCTTTTGAATATTATTTACTTAAATTATTTATTTTTTTAAAACCGTCATCCATACAGTGTTCTTGGGAAATGAACTCTGGAAAATTTCGTTGAAATTATAAAATAATAGATACTGTTTTTAAAATATAAAAATAAAATGAAATAAAAAAAAAGAAACGAAATTGAAATTTCGTGTGGAAAGAAAATAAAAATAAAATAAAATAAAATATTTAAAAAAGTGTTGTACTATGGTTGGTGGGGGTGGTTATATTCCCCACCGCCCACACTAGGTCTTGGGTGGAGTGCTGCCTATGAAGCAGTGCACCCACCTCATAGGGGGACGTGCTGCCCCATAGGAAGTGCTGCCCCCTTCGTTGCATTTAGGGGTGGCCGACTGTACTAAGTACAAACCGGCGCCCAGGGTATTGTGGCCGGCTGTACTTAGTATAGTCTAGCGCCCTTCCTAAAGGTTAATTTATTTTCGAAAATGGTCCATTTTTTTTTTTGAAATCTGTCTGCCAACATTTGTTTATTCATAAAATATTGATAGTTGATATTTAATATCAATGCAAATTTTATAATATTATATTAAATATTTATAATCAGTAAAATGAATAATAATTACACAGTGTGTAAAAAGGTATAATTAGAAAGAATGTTAAAACATTGCAGTTGTATTTAAATATTTGATAACATTGCAATTGGAAAATTATTTGTTGAATATTAATATAATTTATTAAAATAATATATTTATTTAATAAATTATATTAATATATATTTGATAATTTGTAAAATGATAAAAGATATGTGAATGATTATATATAGTTAAAAATATTAACTTATATTTTAATGTATATATTGTAGGTATATATATTTGGGTGAATAATTAATATTTTATCTTATGTTAATGTAATGCATGCAATTTAGTATTGAATGAAAATTTTAAAAGAATTGATTTGCATGTATGGATGATTGGATAGAGAATGACATTTTGTATAAATGGAGGAAACTATATGTATTATTTAGAAAATTGAAAGAAATAGGAAAATATTGAAATGTTTATGTTACATGTAATATATACATTAGAATGTATATTTAATGGTTTGAATAAATGAATATATGCAATAAAAGTTTGGAAGAGGAAACTACTAGATGAAATGAACATAGTGTGTTATTGGAAAACTAGAAGAAATATAAGGTTTGGTTGGGAAATTGTAAAGAATTATTGAAGAGGATTTATGTTAGTTTTAAAAGAAAATAATGAATTTGATTTAAATTATTTGAACTAGTCTATCTTTTATTGTAAATTAAAGGCACTTATTTAGTTATTTCAATTATTTTTGAAAGGGCAATAGTTTATTTTATTGTGAGTGGAATTTGAAAGGGATATGGATTTAGTATATCCAAAAATAGTAACTTCCCCGTGATTGCCTTAAATGTTTTATTCTCTCTGTATTCATAAAGGAGAGTGAGTCTAGTTGTTTTAGATGTCCAATAATGAAAGAGGAAATATGGTTATATGATTAGTTCAGTTAATCCAGTTATTGTACCTTTGACCTTGTCAGTATTATCTATTGAATGAGTATGGATTTAGGAAATCCAAATACTAGATTTGATTAATGACTTGAATGCTTTTGTAGCTATGTCGTCAAATTATGTTATTTTATCCCTCTTATGTTATGAGGCGGAATTATGTAATTGTAACACATTTATTCTATTGTCTCATTCTAGAAATGAGTGATGTAACTATTGGAGTAAATTGATTATGAGATTGTATCTTGGATGTTTATCTTATTATGTTATGTGGTATCCTTATGATGTATGATGTTTATTTCATAAAGTATATACTGCTATGGTTATATGTAATATGTTTGTGTGGGTTTAAGTAATCCTAACCTTGTAGCTTTAGAGGTTGTTGTTAATTATTAAGTGAATGTGTATGTTAAGTGCACTTTAAAAAAAAAAAAATGGTTTGCTTAAGACGTTAATTGCAACTTCCTTTAAGGTTACTTGGCGGGGCATTACAGTTCATACAAATGTGTTACATAATACATGAAACCTCCTCGAATACAACTAAGGGGTAAAAAAATACAAGTCATCTATAACAATTACAAAGCATGAAATGACAATCTAGAATCCATGATCTCTCCAACTGGAAAACCTCACCATGTAGCACCCCTCCATTTTGCTCTTTTGATCAGATAGTGTTCTACTCCGTTATGTTTTGTTTTTTGTTAATACTTTGACTATGATACTTGGTTATTCTTTGATCGCTAACTATAGAGCAATGTGGATGTTACATTATGATGTGATGGTACTTTATTCTTAAATTATCATTATGACATGCTTTAGATTAGCATAGAGGATATTTGAATTAATGTTGTTTTATGTTCTTGATTAGATTATTGATGTTAGATTCATCAATTTTATAACATTGTATTGGTGAAGGGGACAAAATTGCACCACTCGATTGCGAGCACCTTACGATTTTGTGATTCCCTCTTCATGATGTTTTTTATTATGATATATATATATGCATGTTCGATATATGCTTTGTTTACAGGTTTACAGGTACAGGACATCGACTCCACCTAGTTTCGTAGGTTTGAGTGTGTCCATTTCCCAATGGTATTTTTGATTTTGAGATAGTAGCTAGGTTTCCCATGTCAAGCCATCACCCTGGTCATAGTGTGTCATTAGTTTTAAGTTGGGTTTGTTTGTTTTAATGTTGTTAAATTTTGCCTTGATATTATTTATATTGCAAAGTTGTAAAAGGTAAATTAATGGAATTAAATATTTAAGTTGATTATTAAATTATTTTGGTTTATTATGTTAGAAGATGTTAATTAATTAATTAATTTAATTTAAATAGTAAGATAATTTAATCTTTGGATTTTATTTATTTTATTAAATTAATTGAATTAAGTTTATTTTAGAAATACTATGTATTTTATTTGAAATTAGTAAAATGTTTTATTTTGATATATTTTAAAGATTTGATGCAAATGAATTTTGAAAGATATTTCTTTTGTTTCAAAAATATTAATGATGGTGGTTGAAAAAGATATTTTAATGGAGTTTAATGGCTATAACCATAAAATTCTAAGGAAAAAAAAGGGAGGAAGAAAAAAAGAAAGAAGGAAGAAAGAAGAAATTCTGGTGTTTGCTTTGGAATTTGTTTGTGGAGTAGCTCTGTTTGTTTGCTTTGGAAGAAGCTTGAATCTGTGGAGGAGGCTTTACACCAATTCACATCCTCTCAAGCATTTGGAAATCAGGTTCTTTGTTGTTTAAATAAATTTTATTTTGGAAAGATTCATAGATTAAAGTTGTTGTTTGCAAAATGATTGCCTGTGCAAACTCAGAAGCTTTTGAGCTTTGATTAAATTGAAAAATAAAAAAATAAAAAATGCCATGTGAAATCTTTGAAGAAAATTCTGGAAAAATCTCTGTTGAGAGAAAATTAAACTCTTTGTAAAATTCATTGTTCTTCTTTTTTTAGATTTATTATTTGGGAAAAGAAATTGGAAATTTTTTGTGTTCAAATTGTTTTCTCTCAAAAAATTTGGGTATTTTTTTGTAGATGACCATTTTGAAAATTATTCTCTCTACTGAAACATTAGTTTTAATAAATCTGTATATATATATTTTGAAAGATATATACATATATATATTTATATGTTTATCATTATTGAAATGGCTGTATTGAAAAAAGAACCTCTATCAAATTTTCTATATGGCGAAATCGAAAATTCGCAAGGGAAAAAGTAATAAAAAAATTAAATTAATTTTTTTTTTGAAATTTTTAGGGGACGCTGGGGCTCTCCCCACAACCGCCCCCATGGGAGGTGCTATGGAGGAGGCAACACCCAGTGCTGCCCCTCTACACAACTGCGCCCCACACAAGATGGGGGGTTCGACTGTGTTTATACACAACCGCCCCCACCCCCAAATATTTGGTGCCCCCCCCTAAAAAAAAATGCTTTAGCGTGCCCTTCTTTGACTTCACCTTGGTTATTTTTTAAAAGCGATTTTTATTTCTATATTATTAATATATATAATATATATGTATATATATAAGTATATAAATTATATATATTTATATCTATATATATATATGTATATTTGTGTATATATATATATATATTTGATTATATTTTATCGTTTTGGAAATTTTAATAAATAATGATTAATATATATATAATGTATATATATATTTAAATATATATTTAGCTGATATTTTAAATAGGTTCATACATTAAATGCACAATTAGATGACTTTAAAATGAGATGTTTTGAAAAGAAGAAATTGATTTTAAAGTAATAAGTTTTTAATAGAAGAAATAAATGATTTTAAAATGATATGTTTTAATAGAAGAAATAAATGTTTTTATTTAAAATTAATTAAAGAATTGAAATGTCAAATAGTTTAAATTTCCTTCTTTGTTTGAAAGAGATTTTATTAAATTAGTTATTTGAGACAATAATTTACTGTATTTTATTAAGGAAAAGTGGATTTAGGAAATCCGAAGGATAGATTTATTCCTATTTAAATTACCCTTTTAAAGGTAATTTCTTATGTTTCTGTTTTCGGGGAAATTGTTTTGAAGTGTTAGTAGACTTCCAAATGTGGTACTTTAGTTGGGGGTTGTTGTATCTTATTATCAACCCTTTGAATTTCCTTGGGTAGTGCATATAGTTGCATTCAATTAATCACCCGGTTACCACGAATGGGGATGTGTTGCCTTTATGTTTTTGATAGGGATTTATTATCCTTATGTGTGCACTAATTACCCTTGGGTTGTGGATTTGTTCCATGTGTTGTCTTAGGGGAGTGGCTTTCAATGAGGGCTGACACACAAAGTGGTGCCAGGGTAACTCATTGTGAGTTAGTTAATCCAATGATAATGTAAATAAATTTATTATGAGAATAGGTAGTATTCAACACTTAATAAGAGTAATTGTGCCTCGCTCATGGACTCGAGGGCTTGTACAAACTTGGTATGGGATGAGAAGGCCTGGAATGGCAAGATCATTATCTTTTCTCTACGAAAGATAATTGATTCTGCATGGATTGCATGTGGGGCTGGGAGTCGTGAGAGGCCACCAGAGTAACCCAAGATGGGGGTCGGGGCCTAGGAAGATTTGCCAAGATAACCCATGCAACTTTGTGACGACACTCTTCTTAAGTCAGCAGTATGTTTAGTTCAGTGATACAATTGTTTAATTAACTCTACAAGCAATGTAACCATTGTGATAGTGTTGTATTTATATTTGGTGAAGTTCAGTTATGTTTTACCATGTGTCTAGAGGTAGATGGTCATGTCTAGGAATCCTTTTTACTATCTCCTAGCATGGGGGGTAGGCCTTCGGGTGCCACTTGGTTGGGTGGAACGTGCACCTTACTCCGTTGGGTTCCCTTCTTTGTTCGTGATGGCAAGATTTCCAGTTTTAGAGCTCGTAGTTTCCAATTATATTTCATGCTTATTTTCATTTCAGTTGATTCTTGTAATTATTACCCCTCATTTGTAGTCAAGGTGGAAGATTGTATTTTTTATTCACAATTATTTTTTCTACCTCACTTGAGGAATGAGAGATGTAGTCTTCTTTGTTAAATTATTGTTATGTGAAATATTATTGTATCCCTTATTGTTATGATGTAATTTATCATGTATGGAATGTATGAGTACCTAATTTCTTAAGTAGATAAATATTATGGATGAATTTATGTTGAATGTATGGGTTTAAAAGTAATCTCAATCTCGTAGCCTTAGAGGTTGTTGGCATTGGGTAGTGAACTTGCATGTTAAATGTACTTTAAAAAAATAAAAAAATTGTGCATTTGAGTAGTTAATTGCAACTTCCTCTAAGGTTACGTGGCGGGGTGTTACATGCCATCATGATATGAAGATAAAGGGGACCCAACGGCATAGGGTGCACATTCCTCCCAGCCAAGTGATACCTGAAGGCCCACCCCCCGTGATAGGAGATAGTAACAAGGATACAAGACCAAACCTACTACCTCTAGACACAGGATGACACATACTAACTCAAACAAACACAAGTACAACACTACAACACTAAACATGGGTTACATTGCTTCCAGTGTTACACAATCATTTAGATCATAGAACTAACAAATAGTTGACCTAGGAGGAGTTTCATCACAATGTTGCATGGGATATCCTGGTAAGTATTCCTAGGCCCCGACCCCCATCTTGAGACATCTTGGTAGCCTCTCATGACTCCCAACCCCACATGCAGTCTAAAGCAGAATCGACTATCTTTTGTGAAGACAAGATATCGATCATGCCATTCCAGATCTTCTCGTCTCATCCAAAGTCTATAATAGCACAAGGGTCCATGAGCGAGGCACTTTAATCTTATTAAGTGTTTAATACTACCCAATCCCCTAACAAATTAATTACATTATAACTGGATTAACTAACTCACAACGAGTTATCCTGGCACCACTTTGTGTGCCAGCTCTCGTTGAAAGCCACTCCCCTAAGACAACCTCATGGAACAATTCCACTACTCAAGGCAAACTAGTGCTACTACAAATATACCAAACAACCCCACTCAAAACATTAGGGTTACACTTCCCCATTCGTGGAAACCGGGTAATCACTGATAAAGACAACACACTAATCTAAGGGTAACAAACTAGGTTGACACAAGAATAATTCACAACCCCCAAATCCAAATCATAACTGGAAGACTTAAAGATTTCTAAACCAATTTCCCCAAATAAGTAAATATAGGAAATAACATGTGAAGGCAATCATATAGGAAATAAACTACTTTCAGATATATTAAATCCAATTTCCCCTCTATAGTGAATTTGCAGTAAAAATAATTGCCCAAGTAAATAAATAAATTAAAATTAAATTAAAGCCTCTTCCCATCCAAAGAAGGGAAAATCTAAATTATTGGTAAATCAATTTCCTCGATTACTTTTAAAAGAATAATAATTTCACTGAAAGATTAACTATAAATTCTTCTACTTGTGCATGTATTCATGCACCCATTTAAAATAGAATTATTAAAAATATATATTAAATATATATCAGATATATTACAAAGGAAATAAATTATTAAATATATATATATATTTAAATTAAAAATAAACCCAAATATATATATAATACATATTAACATTTTACATTTCACAAAGTTGAAATCTATTTATTTAATGACAAACGAATTTTACTATGGACGAACAGGTTTCTAAGGGCGTCGGACTGTACTCTGTACAGTCGGCCGACCCTTTTACTTTGGAGGCAACGCTGCCTATGACAATGCTCCCTCCATTCATTTGTGGAGGACACTGCCATCGGTAGCCCTCCCTCCAAGAATGGGGAGCAGTGGGGGATTAAACCCCCCCACCAATATATATATATATATTAAAACAAACAAAAATCAAACCACCCCATTATGAGCGAATTTTCTAGATTTCAAATCATTGTACGATGATAACCAATAACACAAAAATTAATAAATTTTCCAATAGAATATTTATATATTTCTATAAATTTGATTGAACAAATATTGAAATTGGAGAAATAATTTCCACAATGAATTCTACAGGCAAAATTTTACAAACACCACAGAAAGCCAAGTTTCACAAAGAAAATTCTACAAATGCATTTCTCAACCAAATTAAAGAGGTTTCTTTTTACAACTAATCGGAAAACGAATCTTAAAAGAAGAATAATAAAATTCATACAATTAATTTCATAGGAATTTTCCCAAGAAGATTTCAACCTACAGGAGAATTTTTCCTACATAAACTAAATTTCTTTCAGAGAGAGGTTTTCTTTCCAGATCTCTAACTGTAATCTTTTGTGTTCCCCTCAATTCAATATAATACCAATTTACAATTTTTCTAAAGTTTACCATAAAGAATTTCAATCTACAGAGGAATCTATTCTACAGAGGATTTTATATACGACAATAAAAAATTTTAAAACAAAGCTCAAACTTAAAATTTTGCACAGACAATCTTTTACAAAGAAGATCTAAACTAGAATATTTTTAATATAAACTAAATAAACATTAAGAAATGAACCTGTAGTCCAATGTTTGTAAATTTGTAAATTTGAAGCAGCGCCTCCTCCACAAATCCAGGTAATTTTCCCAGATAGACAATAGCTTCCTTTAGAATAATACAATTTCTCAAACACAACAACAATTCCCAAGAACAATCTTTCTCTAAAAATTCAAAAACACAAAACTTCTTTCTACAAAAATTATTCCAAAAATTTTCCAAAACCCATGTAAATCCCTGAAAGACTTCTTTTCAATCTATTTCACAACACCCATAAATATCTACGTGCTTCTCTGTGAAGAAGCTTCTCACTTCTTTCGTTAAAGCCAAAATATGCTCCCGTGAATAAATTTCCAACAACCTCATTAATTCTTCTAGCACATGTTAAAACTCACAAAATATCTTTAACAACCAATTTTGCATAAAATCCTCTAGAAATTTAAAATTAAAAACATTTAATAATTACAAAATATTTTCCCTTTCAAATTTAACTTAATTAATTTAAATAAATTAATTAATAAATAATCTAATCCTAAGATTAGACTATTTACTAATTAAAATAAATAAATTGATTAATTAATTCACCACTTCTAACATTAAAATAAGATTAATTTAATAATCAACTTAAATAATTCAATTCATTAAATTCCCTTTTTAAACTTTTCAACATAATAATTAAAAGCAATAATAAACAACTTTTAACAAGCAAAACTGACTAGACCAGATGACACATTGAGACTAGGGTAAAGGCTTGACACAATAATCCTAGCTACTATCTCCCAATCAACTTAACCATTGGGTGATGGACACGCTCAAACCTGTGAAGCCAGGTGGAGTTGATGTCATGTACCTGCAATCATGTAAGCATGACATATATATAGAACATGCATATAAATATCATCATAAAAGAACACACCGTGAATAGGAAATCATGAAATCATAGGACACTCACAAGTGAGTGATGCAATTTTGTCCTCTTCACCAATACACTATCATGAAACCGACAATTCTAACATATATAATCTACTCATGTGCAAATAACCATGTTATTCAAAATAATCATTATGCTAATCAAAGGCATGCCAAATGATAACATCAAAGTAGGGTAACATCACATCACAATATATAATCCACATCGCTTTATAAATAGCGATCAAATAATAAACAAGCATCATAGTATATCAAAGTCTAAGTGCAACCAAAAAACAAAGCAAAACAAGGTAGAACACTGTCCAATACAAAGAGAAAAATGGAGGGGTGTTACATCCTCCCCCCCTAAGGTCAGGCTTACTCCTGGAAGCCTACAAACAAATAGGGATATAGTTCCCTCATCCTAGCTGCATCCTCCCAAGTAGCAGAAGTACCATCCCTAGGATCACACTAGACCCTCACCTGATCAATATCTCGACCCATGAGGGCGAGTATCTTGCACTACGCGTCCACTACTAGAAGTCTCAACAACTGCTCCTTGATACCCAAAATGTCAGTTATCAACCACAGTATACGCTTGGTGAGACCTGCCTGGATCACGTACCATCGGCTCTGAAAATTTTTGCCCCTGACCAAAACTAGTAGTGTTCCTATGTGGAAAATGCCTAGCGATGTGGCCCTATTGGTCGCAAGAGTAACACCCTATATTACATCCAAAACCCCTATCACCTAGAGGTGCACTAGACTATTGTACGCTACCCCATTCAGCCATAGACCATGAACTCTGGGTCAGTTTCTCCTGACGGTTGTGCTTACTGTGCCTCCAGCCTCGATTCCTCCTAGGTTGAGTACCATCACCATCTTGCTGAGACTGGAAATCCTTACGTTTCCCTAGTGAACTCTACTGCTGCCCACTCTGAGTAGGACCCTACTGAGTCCTGGGTGGTCCATCTCCCTGAACTTGGCCACTGTGAACACTAGGCCCTACAACTGATACACTACCAATATGAACTCTTGTGTGGCCACCCAATGCCATCTCTAAGTTCTCCTCAACAAGCTTTGCCTTCTCCATTGACATCTCCATGGTTTTGGGTTCAAAAACCCACACACCTCCATTGATTCAGGTGTTTAAGCCCCTGAAAAAATGATGGATGAGCATGCCCTCGTCATCTCTAATGTCGAAAAATTTTTTAGCTCATAAAAAAGATGCTCGTACTGCTCTACTGACATCGCCAATTGACGCAAGGCATGAAACTCATCACCTCGACATTGATGCCAATGATTTGAAAGAAAACGAGCTTTGAACCTCTCCAAGAACATGTCCCATGACACAAAATTAATGTCGATCAAAAGCTTCTGCTCCTCTAACCTCTAGCGGGTAGATGTGAATCCTCTCAGATGCATAATTGCACACTGGGCTTTGGTATTGCTACCATAAGGGTGCATCACAAAGCATCGGTGTAGGTCAATAAGCCATGTCTCTGCCTCAAGGCCACTGCCAGATCCGTCAAATGTAGGTGGACGTGCTTTGAGCAAGTCCCTCATATGTGCAGCTACTACTACCTCAGACTGAACTAGAACTTCCCTCTCTCCAGGATTACCCTGATCACTGCCCTGTCTCGACCCAAGGTGAGCCAATGCCTCCTCTAATATCCTGTGCAACTATGCACCCTCGATCCTTGGAGGATCCTACTACTGATCTCCACCCCTTGGGGCATTCTGTGACACATGGTGCTCCTCACGATCCAAATCATGTGGAACATGAGGAGGGGAATCATGTTGACTCCCTCCATGACCTCCTACATGGCCATGTCCTCACCCTCTACCTTGTCCACGTCTGGGAGGCATGATCCTACACATACACACCAAGATATTAGACAAGGTACACTCTTAAAACCTACACAACTAAAGCTTAATGGGTTCATCATAATCCCAGAGCACCCAGTGTTTAAACCTAGGCTCTGATACCATGTGTAATGCCCCACCATGTAACCCTAGAGGAAGTTGCAATAATCTACGAAAGCGCACAATTTTTTTTTATTTAAGAGTATAATATAACATGAAAGTTCACTATCTATCGCCAAAATCCTCTAAGGCTACGAGACTAAGGTTACGTCTAAACCCGTAACATAAAACATAATTGCATCCATAGCATGATTAAATACTTAAGGAAATAAATGTTCATACATTCCAAACATGAAATTACTTCATAAAGATAAGATACACATCAAGATTTCAATATTACATTAACTCATCAAATAAGATTTACATCACTCATTCCCAGAATGAGGTAGTTCATACAAATGTGTTACATAATACATGAAACCTCCTCGAATACAACTGAGGGGTAAAAAAATAAAAGAGTCATCTATAACAATTACAAAGCATGAAATGACAAACTGGAATCCATGAGCTCTCTAACTGGAAAACCTCACCATCACAATCTGAAGATAAAGGGGACCCAACGGCGTAGGGTGCAAGTTCCTCCCAACCAAGTGGTACCCGAAGGCCCACCCCCAATGCTAGGAGATAGTAAAAAGGATACAATACCAAACCTACTACCTCTAGACACAAGCTGACACATACTGACTCAAATAAACACAAGCACAACACTACAACACTAAACATGGGTTACATTGCTTCCAATGTTAC
Organism: Sequoiadendron giganteum; assembly: GCA_007115665.2. Classification (NCBI taxonomy): domain Eukaryota; kingdom Viridiplantae; phylum Streptophyta; class Pinopsida; order Cupressales; family Cupressaceae; genus Sequoiadendron; species Sequoiadendron giganteum. The sequence continues at coordinate 596,695,088 of CM021106.1, read as the reverse complement.
ACAATCATTTAGATCATAGAACTAAAAAATAGTTGAACTAGGAGGAGTGTCATCACAATGTTGCATGGGATATCCTAGTAAGTCTTCCTAGGCCCCGACCCCATCTTGGGATATCCTGGTAGCCTCTCACGACTCCCATCCCCACATGCAGTCCAAAGCGGAATTGACTATCTTTTGTGAAGACAAGATATCGATCATGCCATTCCAAACCTTTTCATCTCATCCCAAGTCTATACTAGCACAAGGGTCCATGAGCGAGGCACTTTAATCTTATTAAGTGTTTAATACTACCCAATCCCCTAACAAATTAATTACATTATAACTAGATTAACTAACTCACAACGAGTTATCCTGGCACCACTTTGTGTGTCGGCTCTCCTTGAAAGCCACTTTCCTAAGAAAACGTCGTGGAACAATTCCACTACCCAAGGCAAACTAGTGCTACTACAAATATACCAAACAACCCCACTCAAAACATTAGGGTTACACTTCCTCGTTCATGGAAACCGGGTAATCATTGATAAAGACAACACATTAATCCAAGGGTAACAAACTGGGTTGACACAAGAATAATTCACAACCCCCAAATCCAAATCACAACTGGAAGACTTAAAAATTTCTAAACCAATTTCCCCAAATAAGTAAATAGAGGAAATAGCATGCGAAGGAAATCATATAGGAAATAAACTACTTTCAGATATATTAAATCCAATTTCCTCTCTACAGTGAATTTACAGTAAAAATAATTGCCCAAGTAAATAAATAAATTAAAATTAAATTAAAACCTCTTCCCATCTAGAGAAGGGAAATTCTAAATTATTAGTAAATCAATTTCCTCGATTAATTTTAAAAGAATAATAATTTTACTAAAAGATTAACTCAATCAATTCTTCTACTTGTGCATGTATGCATGCACCCATTTAAAACAGAATTATTAAAAATATATATTAAATATATATCAGATATATTACAAAGGAAATAAATTATTAAATATATATTTAATATATATATACATATATATTTAAATTAAAAATAAACCTGACTATATATAATACATATTAACATTTTACATTTCACAAAGTCAAAATCCATTTATTTAACGACGAACGAATTTTATTATGGACGGACAAGTTTCTAAGGGAACTAGACTATACTCTGTACAACCGACCGACCCTTTTACTTTGGGGGGAGCGTTTCCTATGGCAACGCTCCCTCCAAGAATGGGGAGCAGTGGGGGATTAAACCCCCCCACCAATATATATTATAACAAACAAAATTCAAACCCCCCCCCATTAGGAGTGAAATTTCTAGATTTCAAATCGCCGCACAACAATAACCAATAAAACATAAATTAATAAATTTTCCAATAGAATATGTATATATATATTTATATATAAATTTGATTGAACAAATATTGAAATTGGAGAAATAATTTCTAGAATGAATTCTGAAGGCAAAATTTTACAAACACCACGGAAAGCCAAGTTTCACAAAGAAAATTCTATAGATGCATTTCTCAACCAAATTACAAAGGTTTCTTCTTACAACTAACCAAAAAACAAATCTTAAAAGAAGAATAATAAAATTCATACAATTAATTTCATAGGAATTTTCCCAAGAAGATTTCAACCTACAGGAGAATTTTTCCTACAGAAACTAAATTTCTTTCAGAGAGAGGGTTTCTTTCCAGATCCCTAACTATAATCTTCTGGGTTCTCCTAAATTCACTATAATACCAATTTACAATTTTGCTAAAGTTTACCATAGAGAATTTCAATCTATAGAGGAATTTATTCTCCAGAGAATTTTATATACGACAATAACAATTTTTAAAACAAAGCCCAAACTTAAAAGTTTGCATAGTCAATCTTTTACAAAGAAGATCTAAACTAGAAGCTTTTCAATATAAACTAAATAAAAATTAAGAAATGAACATGTATTCCAGTGCTTGTGAATTTGTAAATTTGAAGTAGCACCTCCTCCACAAATCCAATTAATTTTCCCAGATAGACAATAGCTTCCTTCAGAATAATACAATTTCTGGAACACAACAACAATTCCCGAAAACAATCTTTCTCTAAAAATTCAAGAAAACAAAACTTCTTTCTACAACAATTCTTTCAAAAATTTCCAGAACCCATGCAAATCCCCGAAAGACTTCTTTTCATTCTATTTCCCAACACCCAAAAATATCCCCATGCTTCTCCGTGAAGGTGCTTCTCACTTCTTTCGTTAAAGCCAAAATCTTCTCTTCGTGAATAAATTTCCACCAACCTCATTAATTCTTCTAACACATGTTAAAACTCACAAAATATCTTTAACAACCAATTTGCATAAAATCCTTTAGAAATTTAAAATTAAAAACATTTAATAATTACAAAATATTTTCCCTTTCAAATTTAACTTAATTAATCTAATTTAATTAATTAATAAATAATCTAATCCTAAGATTAGACTATTTACTAATTTTAATTAATTAATTAATTCACCACTTCTAACATTAAAATAAGAATAATTTAATAATCAACTTAAATAATTCAATTCATTAAATTCCCTTTTTAAAATTTTCAACATAATAATTAAAAGCAATAATAAACAACTTTTAACAAGCAAAACCAACTAGACCATATGACACACTTAGACTAGGGTAAAGGCTTGACACAATAATCCTAGCTACTATCTCTCAATCAACTTAACCGTTGGGTGATGGACACGCTCAAACCTATGAAGCCAGGTGGAGTTGATGTCTTGTACCTGCAATCCTATAAACAAGGCATATATATAGAACATGCATATAAATATCATCATAAAAGAACACACCGTGAAGAGGAAATCATGGAATCGCTAGGTGCTCGCAAGCGAGTGATGCAATTTCATCCCCTTCACCAATACACTATCACTAAATTGACAATTCTAACATATATAATCTACTCGTGTGCAAATAACCATGTTGTTCAAAATAATCATTATGCTAATCAAAGGCATGTCAAATGATAACATCAAAGTAGGGTAACATCACATCTCAACATATAATCCACATCGCTCTATAAATAGCGATCAAATAATAAACAAGCATCATAGTGTATCAAAGTCTAAGTGCAACCAGAAAACAAAGAAAAACAAGGTAGAACACTGTCCAATACAAAGAGAAAAATGGAGGGGTGTTACAAAAATTAATTTATTCATTTAAATTAAATTAAATGATTGATATATGACTATTTTTAAATCCTTATTCTTTCATTTTAAAAGAATAAAACTTTTTTCTAGGAATAATTTGTTTACTAGGTTCTTTTTTATTGATACATAAGATAACTTCTTATATGAATTTGTCAAAAAAACTACATCACAACCCCATGGGCAATAGATTTATCAGTATGTGTACAATTTTAGCATCACCAAAACACCATCCGACCCCTTCATAATCCGACCTATCCCATAACACCTAAAATTCAAAACACTAGACAGTCAAGGGGAAATTCAATGTTGTTACCCAGACCCATGACAAAGAGGCTAACAAAGACACTAACACATACAAAAGGCAGATGCTTAAAATCACATCAACCAGTGAACAAATTCATAGCACCCAAAATTTCAGCTTTGATTGTCAAAACACCACCACCCAAAATGCAAACTTACTCAAACTCATGTGCTTTGGTGTATGCCTCGAATTCAAACACCCAATCGAAACCCTCCACCACCTCCAACCTAAGAACTTTTTTAGGAGACTAGTTGCCGCCTCCATCAACTACTTGTGGTACACTAGTGGAATTCCTTTCAATTCTAATAGAAATGGGTAATAATTCACAACCTAACCAAGAACCTTGACAAGAGCCAAATATTTTAGGCGAGGGATGCCCGTCCCTGGGATTGCAGCTTGGAGAACATCATCCAAACTCCTGAGCAACTCTTCTTTGAATAGACCTCGCATCAAATCCTTTGCCTCCTCCTTTGTCATTCGCGTATTGAGCAATGACGCCAAGAAATGAGAGGTAATGTGTGTGTTGACCCACAGAGTTTTTCGGTAAGCCAAGTGACCTTTCCCCAACACCATCTTAACCTCCACCACCATGAGGTGATAAATTTTGCATAGGATCCACTTAAGCCTTTGATCTGTAATCCTTCTGAAGGCACCTTGCTGAAGCTCATAACCCAAATGTATGGGAGTGTCCACTCCAAGACCCAACAACAATTCCACAAACATTACCGTGATGAACTTGGATTTTTCTGCCACCCTCTCTGCATTCTCAGTTTGAAGAGTGCAAAGTAATGAAAGCTAAATTGATGATAATTACATAGTTAGCCGTCGAGGGCCTTTAATGTGCAACCTCCAATTGTCCCAACATCATTGAGAAGACCATTCATGTACCATTTTCCTAAACGCCAACCTATGAAATATTCTCAATCGTCACTTGTTCTTTGAAGGACATGCTTCACATCCCTCAAACATGCTCGAAACTTGCACTCTGATTCGCCATACAAATGATAATCTCGCCACCTATCTTCATCATAATTAGTATTTACTTCGTAGAGTGTGAGATGACATAATTACCTGTTGCCAAAACCACACAATGTCCAACATGTACTTCGCCTAGAAAAACAACACTGTCACTCCACCATAACCTTCTCTTGTACCTACCACCAAGCCATGCAAGCCTGCCACCAAGCCACCATATCACCCTGGATAGCATCAGATCCCCCACACCAAGTTGTGGTGAGTTCACCCACCCATCCACCCACTATCCTTTCCTAGCTCACTTCTTTATTTCTTTGAGCGCAATTCCATCAGCCCCTATATTGGAAATTTGATCAGCTTCAACATTGCCTTCTTTGTAGATATGATTAAATGTCACAAGGTCTAAGCCATCCACCAAGCTTAGCGTCACCTCCAATATTTCTCCTAATTTCCAATTTGTTACCTACCTCGAGCGTAATGCACTAATCACCAAAGTTGAATCCCCTTCTATTGCCACCTTCCTTATATTCATTTCCTTGCAAATCCCAAGCCCCAATATCAAGGTTTGAAACTCCGCATCATTGTTTGTTCTAACTGGGAGAGGAGATTCCAATCTACCCAGAATTCCACCCTCACTATCTCTCACAATACAACCAGCCCCGAAGATTCCCAAATTACCTTTGGCAACCCCATCGAAGCTGAGTTTGGCCCACCCCCATTCAGGTGGTGACCAGCAAGCCTTGCTCCTATTCACTTTCACCTCCTCACCCCCTTCCCCAACATATGCAAGGAATTATGTTATTAAATTTGAAATGTCTCCGAGCGGGATTTCCTCTCCGAACAGGCTTCTCCAACTATCCCCTGTGGTGGTCGCTACTGCGCCTGTGGTGGCGGTGGCATTTGGGGGTGGTCTGTGCGGAGGATCTGGTTTAGCGATTGGTGACAGGCTTTCTTCTGGGTAGTGCGGGAGCTTACTCCATGGTGATCGGGCTGTGGCTGCTGTGGACACTGCTGCTCGGATTGTGGCTACTATGGGCATTGTTGATCCTGTGGTTGATGTTGGGGTTAGTGTTGATGGCCCCCCCATCCCTGGCTCTGCTATTGGTGTGGCTGTTGTGCTGCATGGAGTGTCCTCTATTCCTCCTGTGCTGGTTGCTCCTATTGCTCCCTCTGGTCAGAGGTCCTTCTCTGAGACGGTCTTCTCCCGACCCTCCCCTGCCTCGGTGCCTTTGGTTGCTCGTCCTCCTATCACTGGGTGTTCTGCAGGAAAGGAAAAATATTTTTTTGATGTTGCTAGAGTTAGTGCTCGACACTCCCAGAGGCCTATTCCTTGTGCCCGAGACTCCTCGATGGTGGTTTGTGGGCCTGAGATAGTTGAGAATGAGGAGTATTACCTGAAAATAGGTGTGGTTTGTAGATTTAATGGTATGTGGCCATCCCTCCTAGACCTCCATGATTGGGTGAAATCTTCCTGGAAGCCTTTAGTTGCTAGGGAAATTGAGCTCTACCCTAGCGCTAGGGGTTTCTTTATTGCTACCTTTGGCTCCCCTCGTGAGCAAAGATGTGTTCTGGATCGAGGATGGATGTGGGGTATTCATTCTCTGTCCATAAGGCCCTGGGCTCATTCTTTCAACCCCCTTACAAAGTCGTTGAATACCAGACCTGTTTGGGTCTGTTTGCCAAACCTTCCTCTCCAGTTTTGGGAGGAATCTTGCTTCGAAGCCATTGGCAATACCATTGGTCGTTTCTTGATGGTGGAATCTACAACTCAGGATTTTGGACACACCATGGTTGCTCGATTGCTAGTTGATCTGGATTTATCTAAACCTCTCCATGGGGATGTTGTTTTGTTGGTGGAGGGCAGACCTTGGAAGTAGCTCTTAGACTATGAGGGTCTCCCCTTTCGATGTAGGAGATGCTTTTCGGTGGGTCACTTGGCCTCGGCTTGCCCTCATGCTCAACATAAGGGTGCTGCGACTTGGTGGACTAATGCTCTCCTTGATCACCTCACGGTGGGTTCTTCGGAGGTTGCATTGGTTGACCCTCTTGTTGCTTCTCGCCCGGATCTCTCTTTTTGGGATCCTCCATTGGACTGCTCTACTGACATTGTTGCGCCAGACCCTTCTGATATAACTATTGGGCCCGACCCTGCACCTGTTGTCGCTGCCTTGACTGACCTTGTTCGCCCTCTATTGAGTGCCTCTTCTATTCCGCTTTTGGATGCCTTGTTGCAGATTCCCTCGCTGCTTGGTGGTCTTGTGGTGGCTAAGGTGGGGTTGCTCCTCTCACCGTTCTCCTTGTTTCCTACTTCCGAGCCTCCCTGGTCAGTTGTTCTTCGAAAGAAGAAGTCTGTATCTGCTTCTCGTTCTCAAGCTTGGGGAGCCAACTCCAAACCCTCTGTTTCTGGGGTTGCTTAATCTCCTTGTTTTCCACAGCTATCTGTCAGCTGTTTCTGGTTATTCCTATAGTTCAATCTTTGTTTTGAACTATGTTTTTCTTTGGCCCCTTGGGCTCTTTGTGAAGGGTACGACACCCTGAAATGTTGCTTGTTCTACTACTGTGTGTTAGCTGTTCTCTTCACAGCTGTCTGTCAGCTATTTCTGCTCATCCTTATAGTTCAATTTTGTTCTGAACTATGTTGTCCTTTGGCCCTGTGGCCCCTTTGTGAAGGGTACAGCACCCTGAAAATGTTGCTTAATTTTTCAAAAACATATGCAAGGAATTTCAACCTGAACCAGATCCTCCTTACCATTGCATCCCAAACTGTAAAGTTTACCTTCTTTGAGTTTCAATCTTCCAAACTCGCATTGGTGTATTCCACAACCAAATAATGACCATACCATGATGTTATACTTACCACATGTCACTTCTATGAGTAATTTCTAAATATAAAAACCACTCATCAATATAGATACTACCAAAATGACCAAGTCATCAATTATTGACTAATTAACTTGCTATACAAAGAAATAATGTGTTATTTTAGTTTTTCCAAGACCAATCCCATGGACTATGGTAGTAGAGACAACACCCACATGATTTTTGGCACTCCAAGAGTAAATTCTAGAACATCTACACATCTTTGGATATCATTGCATGCACTCTAGCAATGTACTCCACAAGGTGCGATAATAATAACAAATCCAAAACTCAAGTTATTTTTATCATGGCTTGACCAAGGGCCAAGACACCTTCATGAATTACTATAAAGTCTAAATCCTATTCTATAGTCTGATAACACCATTCTAATTTGTACAATCAAATTTCTAGATAATAGGAACTCTCATAGTCCCAACATTCTTCTCATTTAGGAACTCTCTACAAGTGAATAGCACATCATGGTTCCAAGAATATGATATATTTTATACATTGATCATATATAATAACATCTAGCACATTACTATATATTTATATCCATGATTATTCCTACATGGGGGAAATATTAGTGGTAACCATTTACCCACTAAATTACATGATATATAATAAATAGATCATACAAATCACATATAGGATGGTTAAAATAGTATACCTATATATTACACTACTGTAGTAAATTATATATATTTTCCTCAAATTGAATGCACAATGACATCCCACACTAAATCTATGGGGGAATAATAGGAAATAGAATTGTAACCAACATATCTCCACTTTATAATGTTGTCATGCTTGAAATACTTTGTGAGGGGCATATTGACCTTCTAACTCCATGAGTACCTTATACATTTTGATTTTATATACACCATTTCTACAAGTAATTCACATACATTATGGGGGCCACATAGGCTCCAACTCCATAATTTCCTTATATGTTGTAATCCCTTCTACATCACCTATCATGTATATAATTTGTATAGACCCAACAATTCAAACTCCACACTACTATACACACCATGCCAATTTGTATGTATCAATTTATTTTTTCCTAACATGTGTTGAATACAATGTTATATGATTATGTATTTATATATTAATAGTGTTTTTAAGGTGTACAACTAGTGATTTTGTGTGTAGGTGTAATAAAATAGTTTATTTTTGTAGGTAAGTTTGAAGACTTCAAGTTATCATATTAAGATGTACAACATTGCAATTTGAAATAATTTTTTGTTTCTCTTACTACATATGTTACATTTGCATGCATGAATCATGTAGATTCACATGTACACTAGAGTAGGGGAAAATTTAATAGATAAAAGGGAATACCTTAAACTTTTACACATTAATTTTACACCACTTTGGGAAAATGTTCAATTTGATCTAGTTGACACATTGAATGACTCCCACTCTTGATCCTAGTCGTAAAACCTTCTTACTCACTTCCATAGCCAAGACCAATCCATCATGTAGTCATCTACTACTGTACACTAGACCATATAGAATGGTCTTATTTATTTATAAGGTGACACAACATAGCCTAGTCCACTTTATTCAAATTTTAAATATCCTACTATGTCCAACCAACCCTTCTAGAATTTATCTATTATCTCATTGAACCACCTACTAGAAATATTGAGTTAAGCAAGTAAGAAATATATTTATAGATAGTCCTAGGTCATTAGTAAAGATTGTGGGAATTAACTAAAATTTTGAAATGACAAGATCGCATCAAAAGAATAGTATATGATGGAGCTTTCTTAATCATCATTGATGCACCATTATATATTCTCATTTTATATTGTTTGTGTGATTATTTTAAATCTAGACCAACATTTTAAGGGCTTGAATTATTATTGAAACAAGTCAAGGTCTTCTTTACATGTGGCTAGAATAAAATATTTTTTTAATAATATATCTATTAGAGAAAAATATTAATACTATACCAAACAATATTTACAAATAAATTGATCAATATAATAAGACACATAAATTAGCTAAATGTTAGGTAAGTGAAATATTTATAACCCTCCTCTCCTATCTTTCCTTCTAATTCATATGGTAAAATTGAAGAATGTGTTTAGAGGAGGGGATGCATCAATGATATCAAAATGAATAGGCTCATTGAAGTCCTTTTATCGTATATCAAAACTCTTTTTGAAAGCTTCTACTAGTAGCCTGGAAAGTTCTCCAACAATTATGTTGGAGAAGGCTTATAACAATATGTAGGTATTTAGACATTAACTTTTAGTATTCATTTGAATTAGAACAACAAAATAGATGTAAGACGTTATTTGGTGGTTATAAAGTTTATTATGATCTAAAAAATATGTGGAAATGATAAATTATGGAGTTCAAACTTAAAATATATATAATTTTGAAGTGGTATTATAGCATTTTTAATGTTGGAGAAAAAAATTGAAAAAAATGAAATACATTATAATTTTTAAATAAGATTTATTATTTTATAATACATTCTTTTATTTGAATTAGACATATTTTATTAGATCTTTCACAACTGTGATTAAATATTTAAGAAAAATATTATATTTAAATAAAAATAAAATATAGATTAAATATAAATCCTATCTTGACTAGAATAAAATAAATTAAACACTATGAACTTGAAAAATTAATTGAATTATGATCAAATTAACATTCATTTCATTTGTATAAAATATACAATTAAAAATGAACATTATTTTCTTTTAACTTGTCAATTACAATATTTTTTTCTTTTGATAATTAAATACATAGAAAACTATCTCTAAACTACATCTCAAATACAAATTCGGTAAATCATACAAAATATTCAAATAAAACTAGAAATCTAGATTACTAAGCTCTAATTTGATAGTTTTATCAAATAATTTTATTTTTATGAAATTTATTTAATTAAAATATATTTTAAAAGTTAAAATATAACTATAAATTATAAGCTTTTCATTATTTCTTAAAATCTTGTTTTTTAAGATCTAATTGAGAAAATATCTAAATACAACTTTACCACACAAAACAAATATTTTAAAAAACAAAATTAATTAAAAAATCTAAACAATAAATTATCTAATAAAATAGCTAATACATTTTTAAAAACCTTTTTATGATAGCATCAAATAATTCAAAAACAAATCACTATTCCAAAAAATAGATCTCGATAATTTCTATTAAAAAATAAACAATCTTTTATGATTGTGTTGACTAAATTAAAAACAAATCATTGTGACAATCCACAAACTTCAATATTTATTAAAAAACAAAAACAAAAACTATCTTTTATAATATTAGTGACTAAATCTTTAAAAAATCATACATCTCAAAATATCTTTTATGACAAAAGAAGTAATATTTTATAATAATACACACTAAATTAAAAAATAAACTACTATACTAAACAATAAAATCTTTAATATTTTATAACTTTTGATTGATCATTCCTTGCATTTGTACAACCCTTTTGACTGTTTTCTCTTATGTATTTTATAAATAAAATTTGTTCAATTAAAAGATTATGAAAAAGAAATGGTCATAGGATTAAAAAAATTTACAAACATTGGTATACATGTAATACATTTATTTTTTATTACATAAAAACAATTTACTAGAAGTTATTTCTAATTTATTTTAGAGTGCTTATAATTTTACTAAGTTAGAGAATGTATGTTTTATAATTAGTTATTAATATCATTTTTATAAACATTAAATGATTTTTTAAAATAATGAATTTAAAAGAAATTGAGAGTAATAATATATAAAAGAGAATTTTTTTTTTTTTTGAATTTTAAGATTAAATATTATTAAAAATGAAATAAGATATTCAGTCATTCAATATTTTTCAAAGGGAGTTTAATCTTAAGTCTTTTGGATATACAACCAACTTCAAATCAATTTATTTCAATTTGTAAGATTGTTACAAAGACTCTTTATTATACAATTTTAGTTTTGTTCAATATTTTTGCCAACTCTTTTAATCTTTGAACTCTGCTTGAATCCACTTCAATTCGATCCAAAAATTTTTACCTTACCTTTAGAGGTGTTTACCACTATTTTATAGACTTGTATAGTCCCACCAAAGATTTCAAAGTCATCAAAAATAAAATGGAAGAGGAATTCAAAGCATTCTTCAACATTATTAGTTGTTTCTAAACACATGATAAAAATTACTACTCTACATGAAGCTACATCAATAATTCCATAATTGTTGTGGTAGTTATGTAATTGCCACTTGCAAAAAACTATCAATTTTACATAAATTCCTAGAATAATTTATTTTTCATCATTTTTTCTATATAATGATGCATGTGCCTTGCTTCATGTGTCCTTTAAACCATGTTTCTCTTATCTAATGAATTCAACTAATCGTTTTGTTAATCACGCCTACAATAAATAGGATTTTGGTCCACCAAAGCTATGATGACTAAAAATAAGTTGGATACTCCTCTCAATGGATAACATGGTTGTCACCTCACTTGGCATACATATAATCAAGATTTAATAAACATTTGCCCCCAATTGTCTAAAGTTTAAATTTCATTTGAAAAAACTTGAACTTGTTGAAGGAACCATTTTGACATTCATTTTTATCTATTCAAGATTAATGACTTAAAATATAGATCCAACATATTCTAGTATGATCATCATTACATGCAACAATGTTCTTGGGCCCAAATAGCAATATCTAATTCATCTAACACAAGTCAAAATGAATAAGATTAAGTGGCTTGAGAGATCTCCAAACCTTTCTCTATAAAAATTTATCTGTGATGTTTCCCTAACACAAATCCTTCACATAATTTGAAAGTTAATATTTTATGGGATCTCATGCCATAGTTAGCTATCTTCACTTCCTTTTGAAACTTGTGCAAAAGGTCCTTATCACCTTAAAAACATATAAACTTATAAGACACCCTTCTTGTCCAAGTGTTTACTTGTCATGATGCAAAAGTTGTTAATATGATTCACAAGAAATTTATCTAGCAATGACTCTATCTTCTTTCCTTGTGCTATTCTATATACAAAATACTCATCCCCAAATTAATGGCATGAAAACATTGTTTATGACATCATTGTTATGAATTATATTTTCTTTTTTAATAATGAGAATGGATGAACGTCTTTGAGGAACACTTTTTTTTGGTTTGGGGAGTGAAGGGATAAAAAATATATGTATTATGATGTTTTATCAATATTTAACTATGTTTTTTAATTCAAACTCATTGATCAATATTCCATTAGTAGTGGTTTCCATGAACACATCATGAGTCATGACCATTAACAGTCTACTAAGCACATATTATCAAGGAGATGTATAATAGAAATATGATGTGTACAACCATAATCCATAATCCACTCAAATGGAGAAGTAATAATGTAAAGAATGTTGATGGAAGTGAATGCATTATCTCCTTATTTTTTATTTCTTTACTTTGTTTCATCCTTCTTCACATATCTAGACTTGAACTTTATTGACTCTTATAGTTTTGAATCTTTGTGTTTGTCCTAATCCTTATTCTTTTGATGATTCTATTGTCCTAATCTTCTATCTAGTCTTCTCCAGAATTTGGTAGTACCGAGGTCACCGGAGTATTTCCATCCTCATTGTCGTTGTCCATTTCGAACCCTTCCCGAGCCATATAGATTCCCAATTCCTCCTTTGTCATAGGTGGAATGAGGCCTGCTATGTGGAGGAGGAAGTTAATGTTTTTGTCAATGTCCCCTGTAACACCCCTCCGTTTTGCTTTATGGACTGGACAGTGTGTCCTTGTTTTGCTTTGATTTATACTTTTGGATATTCAGATACTCTATCTTGTGTGTGTATTGGATCGCCATTTATTGTGCAACAAACTATTCTATGTGATGTGATTTGAGTTATCTGATGATTTATGTTACATGTTTTATTGTTGTAATAATGATGTTAGTGATATAACATGTTAGTGCATATGAGAATATTTGATGTATTAGGGAAGTGTAAGTTTTGATGAGTGTATTGGTGAAGGGGACGGATTCGCATCACTCGCTTGCGAGCGCCCTACGATTCCGTGATTTCCTCTTCACAGTGTGTACTATATGTTGTTTATATTTTATGATGTTGGTTACTATGTTCAGGTTTGCAGGTACATGACACCGACTCCACCTGGTTTCACAGGTCTGAGCGTGTCGATCCAATGGTTAAGTTGAAGGGAGATAGTAGCTAAGTAACATGTGTCAAGTCTACACCCTAACCATAGTGTGTTGTCAGTCGTCTGTGTCGAGTCATAGTTTGCCTTACTTTTATGTTATTTAATTCTAAAATATTCTTGATTTGGGAATAGATGTTTAGAATAATTGCATTATATCATGTTGATGATTATTTGATTTAAATTATGCAATGTGGATAAAAGTTTAGATTTAAATTAATTAATTATATTTAATTTATTTAACTAATTAAATTTAATCCAAGGGGTTGAATCTAATTATTAAATAATTAAATTAATTAATTAATGTGTTGCAAGAAAATTAAATGAAATAAAAGAATTAAAATTAATTTGGAATTTAATTTCAATTTGTGAAATTTGATTATTTTGGAATTTCATTTCAATTAAGTTGAAGTTAATTTAGAAATTGAAATTGGTTTTTAAAAGCAAAGTTGGTTTTCAATTTTGGAGATAATTGATAGTTAGATATTTTAAGTTTCAGTTTTGCATGCAAAATCAGATTTAGTTGTGCATGGTATTTTCAATTAGGTCTGCATGTGTGAGTGGAATTTGAGGAATGAAGGTTGATTGCAAAATTCATGTATTGAGAGGATTTAGAAGAGGAAAAACTTCTTCTGGTGTGAGAAGATAAATTTCAGGAAAAAGCTTGAGAAGATAATTTTTTGGAAAATTGCATAGAGAAGAATTTTGGAATAAATTTTATGTTGTGGATTTGAATTGAGGAAAAATTGATTTACATTGGTTGAGAATTATCTGGATTGGTTGTACCTGTGAAGATATTTCAAAAGTTCTTTGGAGAATAATTTTATCAGAATTAATCTTTTCCAGAAGCTTCAAAATTCAGGTTTTGTTCTTGTTTCTTGTTCTTGATTATTTTAAAATAAATTTGGAGATTGTTAATTAATCTAGTTTGTGAAATCGTAAGAATTGTAGAGTTGGATTATTGGAATTAGAATTGAAATTTATCTGTAATTTGGGGAGGAATGAATAGATCTACTATAGGATTTAATTTTGTAAATTGAGGAAATTGAAGAAATTATGGTTAGATTTAAACTTTAGATTGTTGAGGAAATTTATTCCTTTGGAAAAACAATCAGATTTGTTTCAGAATTCAAAACCTCTGTAGAAAATTTTAATTCTCCAATAGATTTCTTATTATTTAATTCGGTGGAATTCGTGAAAATGGTATAAAAGAATTCATTTTAAGCTTCTGTGAAATATTATTGTTCTCTGAAATAATTTGCACAATTTCTTTTGTAGGTGAATATTTACACAAAATTTTCTCCAATTTATCTATTGTTGAAATTCGTTTTTATATATATATGTATTATATATATATATATATATAATGCATATATATACATATTCATTTTGATAAAATATTTATTAAATCTTGAATCACCGTCTCTACGGCGAGCGAAATTCTGAACATTGTTATGGGTATGAAACTTTTGGATTTTTCTTTTGTTAAAATTGTGTTTTGCATGTTAAAAGCAAATATTGTTATTTCGCTATTAGTGTACGGGGGTTTTAAGCCATGGTTTGGGAGGCGTCACTGCCATTGGCAACGCCCTCCACACACAGTATGGAGGGAGCACTGCCAAGGGTAGCACCGCCCCTCACTCCTTGCGGCTGCCCTCACCACAGTCAACCGCCCCTCACCACTTGCGGCCGCGCCCTGTGGTTTCGCCTCCCCTCATACACTTAAATGCAAATGCGAATGGGTGCATCCACCGATTGTGCAGGAAATGGGATGAGGGTTCGGCCATAGCCGACCCCTCCCTGAGCCTTCTGGTTTTTTTTCTTTTCTCCAGCAATGGCAACTACCATTTCATAGGGTTTCGGGTATAGTGATTAGTTTTATAAAATTTTGGTATTTGACATTTAAGTTCAATGCAAATTAAATATCATTTAATATATAAATAGATATTGTTTAAAAGATTTTAAATAAGATATATTTGGGGGAAATTTTTATATGGATATATATATATATGTAATGAATGTAGATATATGGAAGGTGCATGATTATATATGAATATATATATTATATGCATATTTGTTTTTGTAGATTAATAATAAAGATTTATGTTATTTTAAATTAGCAATTAAATATTTTGTGAATATCAATAAATATATATATATTTAATGTATATATATACAAGGTATATATATAGTTAAATATATTATTATACAATTAATGTATATTTTACATGAGAAGTTTTTATTGGGAGTAGATGCAATATTTTTATGATTGTTTTGATTTAGACATTGTGTATAGTTGGAAAATTAAAAGAGATAGAGAATTTGATTTAAATTGTTTAAATTAAAATTTCTTATATTTGTAGATTGAAGGCGCGTATTTATTTATTCCAATTATTTTGAAAGAGAAATAGATTTTTATTATTGTGAATGGAGATTTTAAAAGATAAGGTTGAATGCATGGGAGATTAGATAAGGAAAATATATTGTATAAATGACATGTGTTTAAATGGAAAGTTAAGAGCTATAAGATTTAGATGGGAAATTGAAAATATTATTTGTAATACTTTTTATGTTGTTTTAAAAACAAACTTAGGAAATGACTATATTAAAAAGGCAGTTAATTATTGTAACATATTTATTTCCATTAGTGCGATTAATTATTGTGAATGAAATTATGAATGAGATATGGATTCAGAATATCCGAATATAGTAATACCCTCGTGATTGTCTTTTATAATTGTTTTCCTCGTATATTGCAAAAGGGGTTGTGAGTTTAAATAGTTTAAATTCCCTATTATGAAAATGGAAAAGGAGTATATGGTTATTTGAGTAAACTTTGTTATTGTGTCTTTGCTTTTGTAAATGTTAGCTATTGAATGAGTATGGATTTAGGAAATCCAAAGATATAAGATTTGATTCATGACTTGATTGCTTTTGTAGCTATGTCATCATGTTATATTTTGGGATATGGGATTATGTGTTAGTCCAATTTATAAGTCTTCCAGAGAATCTTAGAGGTTCTAAGAGGGTTGTCGATTTCCTTATGTCAACCAGTTGTTTTTCCCTTGGGTAGTGCATGATGTCTTATCAGTAGTTACCCGGTTTCCACGAATGGGGTTGTGTTGTTTTGTACCTCCTGTGAAAGGAGTGGACTACATGTTTAGGTTGCCTCCATTTGTTGGAGTGGATTTCGTTATTTTGTTTCCTCCTTGTGATGAAGTGGTCTTGATACCTTGGTTGTATGCACTTGTGAGTCCCTTGGTGATAGTTTGTTTATGTGTTGTCGAATAGAAGAGTGGCTTCCATTAGGGGCCAGCGCCCGGAAGAGGTTGGATTTGGGTAACCTATGGAAGTGAGTTTAATCAAGTGATAACTAAAATTGAAATGAATATTGGGAAGTACTACACACTAAAAAGATAAGTTCTAGCTTCACTCATAGTCAAGTGCTAGTTATGGCTTGGAATGAGTGGAAAGGCCTGGAATGGCAGTCATCTATCTTGTTTGTATGAGAGGTATTTGATACCGCACTAGTAAGTATGAGGGCCGAGGATTGGTAGAGGCCACCAGGATTACCGGAGCCTATGAAGATCCGTTGAGGGTAACTTACTACGAGCTATGCGATGACACTCTGTCTAGGACAACTATCTGTTTGTTGGTATTTGTTTATGTGTATGGTTCTTTGAACATACTTGATCTATTTTATGTTTGGAAGCAATGTGACTTATGTCAGTGATGTGAGAGTTGTACTTGTATTATAATTGTTGTACTTATGTTGTATTTGCATTTGGTTGTGTCAGTATGAGTCTGCCTATGGTTAGAGGATGTTTATCTTTGTCCATGTTATTTGGTTACTATCTCCTAGCATGGGGAGTGGTCTTTCGGGTACCACATGGTTGGCTGGAACATGCACCAAAACCGTTGGGTCCCCTTTGTTCTTCAATTCGTGGAAGCGAGACATCCAGTTGGACAGCTCGCAAATCTTGTTATTCTTTTTAAGCACTGTTGTAATTATTCTTGCTTTGAGTTGTATTTACCCCTCTTGTGTTATGAGGTGGATCTTGTAATTTATTATACCTATGTAATTTGACTCATTCTGGGAATGAGGATTGTAATCTTGTAATGGATTTATGTAATGGATATTCTACTCTTATCTTGTATTTCTTTATGTTGAATGAATGTTGTTACTTGAGTTATTTATTGCAATGTAATTCAGATGTTGTATGTTAATGGGAAATTAAGTAATCTCGATTACGTAGCCTTAGGGGAGGTTGTCAATTATAGGTGAACATGTTTGTGTAATTCACTTTTATAAAAAAAAAAAAAAATTAGTACGCTTTTGTAGTAAATTGAAACTTCCTCTAGGGTTACGTGGCGGGGCATTACATCCCCACACCGCTCCTCCAATTCCTCTGGCTCTACTGCTGATAGAATTAGAAATTTGAGAATTGGCCTCCCTCCCCGTCTTTTGAGCAGGTAGTAATGTTGCGGCATAGGAATTCACCCAAGTTCATCAATATTGTCCAATACTGCATCTATTTCCCCCAAGTACATAAGTTTGAACAACCGCTGACAGAGGTTCTTTATCCTTGGCTTCACCATGCCCCTGTAGAGTGTGAGGGCTAAGAACATCTCAGGAATGTCAGTATTGAGTCGGTGCTTATGGTATGACCAAATGAACTCTCGGCCCAACACCCCCCGAACTGCGTGAATGACCAGCTTGTCCTTCACCAACAGGATTCCGCTCAACTTGACATATGTCACTTCTCCCTGAAATGACACCATGGTTGTAGTTGTCTCTAGACACACGGGTGTATCCATCTTCTATCTTCTCCCACCTACACTTCACCAGATGCTTCTTTGCTACACTTCCAGTTGTGACTTTTTTTTGCGACACCACCCATACTTATAGCCAACTATTTCCTTTTCTGATCCGACTTAATTACGTCATCCTTTCACATGATTGACTCCTTAATACTGTTCCAGGTTTCTTGAGGTCACCAACCTGAAGTGACTTCAATTCGCCTTGAGACAATCGACTAAATCTTGAAAAGGTGGATACCTACCATATGTGACGCTACTCAAGTTTTGAGGCGTACCATCCTTACTAATTGTAGGTTTAAATGGGTACGTGGAGCTAGCTAGTTCCTCCACATCCTAGATTTTACGTTGCCACTTTTTATACCTTCATGCTGATGCGACCCTTCACTCGGCCCCAACTTAGCTATCTCTACCTAGGCCGTACTCTACCTCTGTCACTGCATCTTTTTCCAAACTATCCGCCACATTATTTCCTTCACTGTACATGTGGCTGACTTGGAATTCCTCAAAGGATGAGATAAGGGTCCAAATCGGTTGCAACCAATTCCACAATAACTAGTTCAGGGTGAAGTTACTTCTGATGGCGTTCACTATGATTAACGAGTCCCCTTCTAGGTCCAATTTCGTTACCCCGATACGTTTTCCCATTTCCAATCCGCTCAAGGCCGCCTTGATTTTTGCCATGTTGTTTGTTTCCTGCCCAATGCTCTTTGCCTTTTGAGCAAGCTCCCTTCCTTTGGAGTCCCTTGCCACACAACCTATGTTGACCGCTCCAGGATTACTAGTAGAGGCGCCGCCAAAGTTTACTTTAATCCAACTAGGTAGCGGTTTCTGCCATACTATTCTTCTTCTGATTTCATCCTTTTGAGTCACATCCAAAGCACCTATAATGGGAGGAATGTATAGTCCAACAAATTTATTAGTAAGTTCAATATCTCTGTTAGAGAACACATTTTTTGGGAAGGATATCTTTTTTGCTACACTGTTTTCCAATTCCACCACTGCCTTAACCAGACGTCTTACTAGCATTTCTCTACCCATTGATTGCTCTTGGAAGATACACCTATTCCTTTCCTTCCAGATTTCCCAGCATACTATGGATGGTACTATCTGTCATATGTTACTGAATACTCCATTGTGGAGCTTCTTTGGCCATGTGGAGAGCCATTCCCAAAGGTTTGACGATAATGGGATTGGATAGTTTAGAAGCCCGAGTATGAATTTCCAGTAGTACTCAGTGTAGGGACATGTGAGCAAAAGGTGTGACGTTATTTCCACCTAATTTTTTTACATTATACATATACTAGGACCCCTAAAACCTAGCTTTATTAGCCTATTCTGTGTTAATATCTTTCCCTAGGAGGCTAGCCATGTAAAAAACCCGGCTTTCAATAGGACATTTTTCCCCCATAGGAGTGTATTTGGCCAAATTTTTACCTCCTCCCACCTTTCCTTGAGCTTATATTCAATACTTACCTTATACTTGCCATCTATTGAGGCATTCCATCTTAGAACATCTTCCCCTTCACCAAAGGGAATAGTCTTGGCCTTCTGGATCATCTCTAGGGCCTTCTTTTGCGCCTCAAGGGCATTAAGCACATCTAAATTTTTCCATCTCCACTGTTGAATTTTGTTATTCCACACACTATCTCCGTAATCACTCACCTTCGGGCCTCAGATCCTAATTTTTTCTTCCTTGATTATTGCTAGGCCCAGCATATTACTTAGCTTAGAGTGTCCATCCCATGAATCTTCTCTGAACAATGCATTTCTACCATTATGGACCTCTCATGTGACATACTTACAAATGATATCCCTGCATTCACAAATGAAGTTCTAGATTGCCGAGCCTCTTGGTGGATTGAGTACCCTGACTATGCTCACTGGGTCATCTGAGTCGAGGTATTTATTTCTCAAGATTCTCACCCATTTTTGATTGCTGGTGTACATTTTCCATACTATTTTAGCACCCATAGCCTGGTTCATCTCCTTCAGTTTTCTGATTCCTGCCCCACCCAAGGCCTATGGTTTACATATCTTGTCCCATGCCAACAAGGGAACTCTATTTGTATCCTCTAGTCCATTCCAAAATAATTTCCTCATTATTTGATTGAGCTGGTCCACGATGCCCTTAGGAATTTTTAAGCATGACATTGATTATACTGGAATAGTTGCTAGAACAATTTTCACCAAGAGTAGCTTGCCTGCTGAGGTTAACCATTTACCTTTCCATAATTCCATCTTCTTTTTTCAATTCCCTACTAGTCTATCCTAGAAGTTGATACAATTGGCCCCAACAAAAAGGGGCATCCCTAGGAATCTCCCAGGGAGGCAGGTTGGTCTTATACCCAGTATCCTTGCCAGGTCTTGTTGTAGGCTAGGTTGGGTATTGAGGAAGAAGACTTCTAATTTTCTCCAATTGATGGATTGGCCAGAAGCCCTATTGTAATCGTTCAAAACCTCCTTGATCTTCCTTGCTTCCACTCTTGAGGCTAGGCCGAAAAGGATGGTATTATCCATGAATTGTTGATGGGTACTTGCTCCCACCCCTGGGGCAGCCTCAATACCCTTCCATGATCCCTCCCACCTGAATTGTTCAATTTTCCTGCCTAGGACTTCTGCCATTATGATAAAGAGAAATAGGGATAATGGATCCCCTTGCCTCAACCCCCGAGAGGAGTCTATGAATCCTTGGGCTAGTCCATTTATTAGAATTGAGAATCTTGGAGCAATTATGCAACTTTTAATCCAGTCCACTAGCTTCCTATCAAATTCAAATCCAATTAACACATCTAACAAAAACTGTTTGTCCACCCGGTCATAAAACTTTAGAATTTCTAATTTGAGGATCATACTTGGCATTCTTAACTTTCTTTCCATGTGGATTGTCTCGTACACCACTATTATACCTTCTACAATTGACCTACCCGGAATAAATCTGCTTTGCTCTTCTGATATGATTTTGTCAATTACCAACTTGAGCATATTGGCCATAACCTTAGTTATTATTTTATAGACTATATTACAAAGGGATATTGGCCTGAAATCCCCCATGCAATTTGCCTCTTTCTTTTTAGGAATGAGCGCAATAAAGGTATGATTGATTTCCCCTAACACTGTGGTTTTTCTTCTTGATTCTTCAACTGCTTTGACTAGGTCTTCCTTAATTATTTCCCAATATGTCTGGTAAAAGGAGGCCAGGAAGCCCTCCGGTCCTGGGGACTTATCTGCTCCAAGTTGGAATGTTGCTTTCTTGACTTCTTCTGTATTGATGGGTTTAGTGAGTTCTCTGTTATGTACCTCTGAGATCGAGTTTCGAATCCATCTAATGAACTCCTCCCTGGGTCTTTTGTCCACTTGTACTTCTTTCTTGAACAAGGACTCAAAATACTTGATGGCCTCTTGATTGATTTCTTGTGCAGATCTGGTGAGGGACCCATCTTCTTTGACCAGCTCTGTAATCATGCTTGAATTTCTTTTGACCATGGTTGAATTGTGAAAGAATTTAGTATTTGTAACGCCCTACCACGCAACCCTAGAGGAAGTTGCAAACAACTACTTAAACAAGCTAATTTTTTTTTGCTTAAGTACAATTAACATGCAAGTTCACAACTAATGCCAACAACCTCTAAGGTTATGAGATAGAGGTTATATAGAACCTCAACAAAAACATGAATTAAACCATGACATTCATTACTTAATAATTTAAACTCAAACATTCCAATTAAGATAGTTTACATCAAGCATAAAGATAACTTTCCATTTCAGTAATTCATAATTAAATATTACAATTACATCTCTCATTCCCCGAATGAGGCAAGTCCAATAAATAAGTTTATAAATACAACTTCCACCTCGATAACAACTGAGGGGTAAAATAATACAAGATCAACTAAAATGAAATACAGCAAGAACTGGTACTAAAACCCATGAGCTCTCCAACTGGAAGTCTCATCCACATGAACATGAAGAAAGAACCCAATGGATTTAGGTGCATGCCGCCCAACCAAGTGGAACCCAAAGGCTGACCCCCCATGCTAGGAGATAGTAACAAGGAATCCTAGCCAAGACCAACACCTCTAAACATAGGCTAAATCATAATTGTACCAAACTAAAACAACCAATCACATGAACCTCACAAGTACAACACAAGTACAACATCCTCACATCACAAGTGCATCACATGTACAACTCAACATGGTTACATTACTCCCAGATATAAAGCAGATCAAGTATGTTATGAGAACCATACCCATATAATCAAACACCAACCATGGTCACATCAGGTATGTCACAGAACTCATACCCACAATAGTGGCCTCAACCGATCCTCGACCCTCATACTTACTAATGCAAAATCAAAAGCCGACTATTGTCCTAGACATAGTGTCATCACATAGCTCGTCATGAGTTACCCACTGCGGATCATCAGGATGGTGGCCTCAAACCGATCCCCGACCCTCATACTTACTAATACGGAATCAAATACCTTTCGTATAGACGAGATAGATGACCTTGCCATTACCGGCCTTCCCACCCATCCCAAGCCTAACCGAGCACTTGGGTCTATGAGTGAGGCATAATTATCTTTTTAGTGTGAAGTACTACCCAAACTTCTAAGTACATTGATTTAGTTATCACTTAATTACACCACTTCTGAAGGTTACCCAATCTTACCTCTTCTGGGCTCTGGCCCCTATGGAAGCCACTCTTCTACTTGACAACACACATAACATCCAAACATCAAGGGTAACCAAGTGCAAACAAACTAGATATCACGACCACTCCTTTCTCAGGAGGCGACACAAAATGAACCACACTCCAACATTGGAGGCAACAAATCATATAACAAGGTCACTCCTTACAAGGAGACATGAATCCCATAATCCACT
>CM021106.1:596525053-596671775 GCA_007115665.2 Sequoiadendron giganteum | reverse complement strand
TGCTACAACAAGAGGCTAAAATGGATTTTTGAAAGTTCAAGTGTCAAAGTGGATGAAGAACTACATAAAATTTCAGTGATGATAGATGGATATGAATCAGATGAGTCCTCTTGCAGAGAAGAAGATAAAGATGAAGTTAAGGAAAAATAATTATAGATTGAAGAGGAAAGAGCTCCAAAACATATCCCTAAAACCCCTAAGTATGTGCAAAAGAATCATTCAAAAGATCATATCATCAAGGTGACAAAAGAAAATTTGTATTGAAAATAAGAAAGGTTGTTATGATAGAAGAACAAGTAAACCTATGTTTCCTTTCTAAATTTGAACCTAAAATAGTGATTGAGGCATGCAAAGATAAATATTAGATCAAGGCTATAGAAGATGAGCTAATGCAAATTGAAAAGAATTAGACTTGGCAACTTGTCCCAAGACCAACAAACAAGAATGTGATTGGAACTAAGTGGGTATTCTGAAACAAGTTGAATGAGAGTGGATAAGTGCTAAGAAATAAGACAAGATTTGTGTGTAAAGGCTACTCACAAGTGGAAGGAATAGATTTTGGGGAGATATTTTCTCTAGTGGAAAGAATGGAAGCTATTAGGATGTTTTTGGCTTTTGCAGCACATAAAGATTTCAAACTCTATCAGATGGATGTCAATTTTGCATTCTTGAATGGTGAATTGGATGAAGAAGTTTACATTGAACATGCAGAAGGCTTTCACTTATCAAATAATCATAATATGGTCTATAGATTGAAGAAGGAATTATATGGACTGAAGAAAGCTCCTAGAGCCTATTATTCAAGTTTTGATAGGTACTTTTTGCAACAAGGATTCAAAAAAAGGTATTGAAAATAGTAATCTTTAATTTAAAGTTGAAAATAATTAAATCTTGATTGTGGTTGTGTATGTTGATGACATAATATTTGGAGGTAATGAAAGTACATGCAAGAGATTTACAAAAGAGATGCAAAAAGATTTTGAGATGTCTATGTTTAGGGAGATGAATTTCTCCCTTGGACTTCAAATCGATCAGACAAAGAAAAGGATATTTATTTCACAATCTAAGTATTTCAAGGAAATGTTGAAGAAGTTTGGGATGGAAGACTCTAAACTGGTATGTACTCCTATGGTTACTAGTTAAAAATTGAGTAAGAATGATGAATCTCCTAAGGCTGATCAAAGAAAGTACAGATCAAGGATTGGAGGACTGTTATATCTAACTGCTACTAGACCAGATATCATGCAAGTAGCTTATCTTGTGGCTAGATTTCAAGAAGATCCCAAAGAATCACATGTGGTAGCAGTGAAGAGGATATTCAAATACTTGAAAGGCACACTATAACATGGCTTGTGGTATCTAAAGGATACCGATTTCTCTTTAAGTGCTTATACAGATGGAAATTAGGTACGTTACATAGATGACAAAAAACGTACAGGTGGTTGTGCATTCTTTCTTAGAAGTAGGTTATTGTTTTGGCTAAGCAAGAAGTAAGATTCAATGTCATCATCTACTATAGATGCATAATACATTGTTGCAACATCATGCTGCACACATGTGCTATGGGTGAAGGAAACTTTGAAGGATATTAAAGTAGTATATGATGAACCTATTTCTATCCTATGTGATAATACAAGTGCTATCAATATTTCAAATAATTTGGTAATGTATTC
Source organism: Sequoiadendron giganteum (assembly GCA_007115665.2). NCBI lineage: Eukaryota > Viridiplantae > Streptophyta > Pinopsida > Cupressales > Cupressaceae > Sequoiadendron > Sequoiadendron giganteum. The sequence continues at coordinate 596,670,102 of CM021106.1, read as the reverse complement.
AAGGACAAAACATATTTAAATCCAGTATCACATTTTGAGAGAGAAGGTTGTAGAAAATGAGGCGAGGTTGTAGTATGTTCCTACTAAGGATCAAATTGTAGATATCTTCATGAAGGCTCTTCCTAAGGATAATTTTGAGTATCTCCAAGAGAAATTGGGGGTTATCGCCCATCCTTTCAATTAGATGCATAAGGATATGCATCAGACTAGTGGATCTCAAGATTCATTATTTTTCTAGACTGATGTTGGTGACTACCTTTCAAGGGGAGTAGGTAGTAGCATTGTTGGTTGTTGCAATCAAGGGGAGTAAGTGTTGTCATTGTGTGGATATGTGAATTGATTGGTTGTTGGTGAAGTATGTTGTTTAGTGTGAAGAAATCTATGATGAAAACAAAGTGTAGTAAACAAAAAGGTAGTTACATAGTAGTTGTTCTCCCTTATAGGTGTTGCCTTTGGGGGGAGAGAATATGTGCCATTAATGTCAAAGGGGAAAGATACAAGTGTGACACCATTTTCTATTGATTTCAAAGGGGGAGATAGTTAGAGAGAGTGAGTTAATTGAAAAACCTTATGAAGGAGGAGAGAAAAGAGTTGATACTTGTGTAAGGGGGATTAGTGTGTCTTGCGGTGCATTATTTGAGTTGGTGAATAGAGTTATTATTTTTGTTGTTGATGGTTTTTCCATGTGTTTCCATCAATGAGAAAGGGGGAGATTATTGGAAGTATGATTAGCTTGTGTGTTTTCATTGATGTCCATATGTATTTTTTTTGCATTAATGCCAATAGATCTATGGAGATGCTTTGATTGGTTGCATTATGTTGTCATTAGTAGTGTCACTGGTGTCAACCTCTAGTGTTAATTTTGATAAGAATGTGTTGGTGATGTCCAACCTCTTGTGTGTCTTATATGTTGAGAATTTGTTCTAGGTGATGAGTGTATATTTGTGGTGCTTGGTTTCCAAGTGCTTTTTAGAAAATTTGAAGAAAAGAGAAAACAGTGAGGTGGAGAGTGCTCAGTATGATAGAGTGGTGTTCAATGTTTTCCTCCACATTTATTTTATGTTGAATATATTCTTATGCAATTTGGATATGTTGATCAAATATGTTCAAAGGTGTTATATCTAGAGTTTCAGGTCTTGGGTCATTGTGCAAAGAAATTTTTGTTCACCAATGTGAATTGTGTAAGTAGTGTTGTCTGAGAGAAATGGTTTTGCTTCACATTTCTCTATAATTTGGTTTCCAGTCTTGTGGATCTGAGGGTGTTCTTATATTGCTCATATCTATCTTCAATCTAATTTTTTTGTGTTTTGATGCTCCACAAGGTTGGCTTTAGGTGTTATAGTATGAGAAAATTTAACTCGATCTGCAGGATGAGTATGTTCTTCTAGTGTATGATGTTGTGAAGGAGTTGTTGGATTTTAGGGTGTTGATGGAATATTTTAGATCATTTTCAAGTGTTGTGTGTGGTCCATGAGTCATCTTTGGATCAAAGGAAGTGTGTACTTAATTATTTAATGGTGTTAACACAGGTTTGGATGAACTTGGGTGTTTACACTAATTATGTATATGCTTCGATGTTTGTGGAAGCATGGTGCGACATGTATGAGTGGATTTGGTTCTGAGTTAAGGTGTATTGTGGTTTTCCTTTATTCCTTTCCATTGCAGGAATGTTTTGGTGCCAACCTAATTTTAATTTGCATGGTTGAGGTGTATAGTTGACCTTGTCAATTATTTTTAAGGTTGAGGATGGTATATTTATAAGTGTTGAGTTGATGGAGAATTAAGTAGTGATGTGTGTTGATATGTGAAGTATAAAAGTGTAAAATGAAAAATGAGCTTTAATGCCTAAGACTACTAGAATTAGTGAGTAGAAGGTGTCTACATTCTATAGAGAAAGTGTGAATGTTTTAGTGAAGTAGTGGTGGATCTTTTTGTTTCTTTGAGATGGACTTCTCATTGTAACAATCTTATTTCTTCTTCTTTCTAATATGGTAGTGAGCCTATTGTATTTGGTATTGCAATTATTTTTTATATTTTGAGCTAATCCTCACCGTGGTTTTTCGCTTCTTGGGTTTTCCATGTATATCTAGTGTTTTCATGTCTTTGGATGTGTTTGCAATATTGTTTCTCATGTTTAGATTATGCTAATGCATGATAAGGGTTCAATGGTTGTTAAGGTTTTAAGGTTTAATGTAGATCTGAATGTGAATGAGGGTTTTGATGTTTTAATGTACAAGTAATCCACCCTCTCCCTCTTAGTTATCTTGTGTATTCAACATAGGGGAGGATACTCTACTCAAAATTAGGTTCATCCCCTACTTATGGGGTAGGAGGGATAACTATCGAAGTCACTAGAGACCAAGGAACCTCAAATGAGATATTACTAAGGGATAACTTGGTTATATGCTTAGCTTTAGAATTTTGATGTGACACAAATAAAAATTCCTCATGAGGTTTAATGGGTTGGACTAGTTGAGGCCTGAATTAATCTAGCAAAAAAATTCCATGAGAGGCCAAAGGCATAAATCCACTATAGTAAATAGTATTTATTTATTCTTTAAATGGGAATTTAAGACATTTGTGAAAACTTAATGGGAGTGAGTTCATGGAGATTAGGTATGAAATACATAACTTCACATGAAATTGGCCTGACATTATAATTATGCTAAATGAAACATCAATTTTTTAAGGTCCAACCTTGACTGAAAGAGTTATAGAAACAATTGTAGGGAAAATAGAACCATCATGAGCCTTTAAAACTGCTCTCAATTGTATGCAATTGTCTTTATAGAGTTTATGCACATATAAAAATTATTTGGTGATCACATTCTCTATAAACATGGTATCAATGAGTATTACCATTGTAGTTTTATCATTGATTCTAAGAATGATATTAGAAGAACCATCGGGTGTTATTATAGATACATCAATATGTGTGAAAGAAATGTCAAGATAAATATTGGTTTGGCCCTTATGAGGTTGAAATTTGATCATGTTGATAACATTAGATAGATCATTATCATCTTATTCATTATTACTATATTGAACAAATTTTTTTGAATGGCTTAGCAATGGGTTTGTAAATATTTGTAAGTTTTGGTGAGGTGGTGAGACTTATTTATTTCCTTTGTCGTTAACACTAGCTAAGTAGATTTGAGTAGAGTCAATGAGGTCTTCCACTTGGTGTTTAAGATGCATACATCTTTGTGTATCATCTACAGGTGTATAATGATATTGACAAAATACTTTTGCATTAAATTTTGGTTCTAGAAGTTTAATTCTTTCAATAGGCCTAATTTGAGGAAGTTGAATCAAATTCTTGTTTAAAAACTACAACATGATTGCATGTAGAGAATCAGGTAATTGTGAAAATTATCTATCTCTTAGCCTAAATTGGTATAGTGTTGTGTTTGCGAAATGACTTGTGTTTCAATGTTATTAGCGGTTTGAGGATTTTTTATATTGATGAAATTATTGATAGTGTTTTGAACCATGACATTAGATTGACCCGTAGGAGCCAATGAAGCTGTACCTTCATATTAACTAATTGATATTTGATAATCTTGAAGGTCCATACACAAATGTGTAGGGGATGTATTTTTCATGAATAGTATCTTATCTTGGATATTAGGTTGTAGGTTTCCTATGAACACCCTTTGAATGTCAACATTTGGAAGACTATGGGAAATTTTTGAATAAAGTGATTGGTATCATCCTATAAAGTCTTTTATTTTCTCTTAGGTCCTTGTTTACAATGAACTAAATATATTGACATAAATTGAGGTCCAATGTTTGCTTGGAAGTGTTGGAGTAATTCACTAACAAGTTGCATAAAGGAGCTAATTGAGTTGTTTGGTAATGAAAAAAACCAATCCAAATCCATATATTTCAATGATCTAGGAAATGTTTTTGCTAGGAGCACATCTTCAAAAGTGAAGTCAGTACACAATGCGGTAAAAGCTAACACATGGTTATTAGAATCTCCTTTAAGATTTTACTTTTCAAAGCGAGGTATTTCAATGTTTTTTGGTAAAGGTGTCTTTAAGATAGAAAACAAAAATGGGCTATGTGTGAGGTATGTTGAAGATTTAAGATTGGTTTGATTTTGTTTTAAGTTTGAAATTTATTATTACAACAAAGTCATTCTTTACAAAAGTTTACTTATCACAAGATCATTTTGTGACATGTGTTTGAGAGTTTTTCGAGCATGTCAAACTAGTATGGATGAACATTGGGCTAATTTTTTTCACATTTATGAGGGGTGATGAACAAGGGGTTTTATAGGAGAAGTGACAAAATGATAAATATTTCCATTAGAAATCCCTAAGCTTGATTTTAAACCATTACAATATTACATTATTGATGCAATGATTGGAGGGGTAAACATAGGAATAAAACAAATTATTGTAGGAGAGGAAACTTGTCTTTCTAGTTTGTTTTTAGCATTAGTCAAATCTTAAGTACAACTAGATACCATAGGAATATTAGAATTCACTATATGAGATAGGCTACACAATACTTATATCCCTTGAGATTCATTTACCAGCTTCTTATGGTTATCTGAAAGAGGAACTATTTCACCAACCAAAGGTTTGATGCTTAAAAATTGTTGAATTCCTTCAAATTCCTTATCTAGTTGTTTCAGTTTATCCTCAGGGACATGGGCCAAAGACATGGGTAATGTAGGATTAGGATGATGATCAAAGATAGGTTAGGTATATGCAATACCTTGATTGAAAAATTTATAAGACTCGGGCTCAACACCGATTGTGATTGCAACACATGAAGCCATATGTCTAAAACTACGTCTCACAAGGGTATTAGCTATTGGACACTAGGTCATGAAGCTCATAAATTTGATATGAGATTCAAAACACTTTAGTGCTCATACAATGAAGGGAAAACATATCAGTCACACAAATTGAAATAATTTGCAAGCATGAAACCCAAAATTGTATAGGAATCACAAAGACAAAATTATGATCCAAATTTTGGCCAAAATTGACTAGACAAGGGTGTTGGGTGCCCTAGACTAGTGTGGTTTATTTTTTCTAATTTAAAAATATAGAAATGTGTTATAGTGTCTGAGGATCATAATTTATAGATGTTCAGGTCTACCAACAAGTAGATTTCTACAAATGCATAAAATTGCAATTTTCCTATATGTAAACACAAGAAAGAATGCAGTTTTATATTTTTTGAATAATATAATATGTTCCAAGTGTAATATTAATATTATAAAATGTAGTAATCAATTGAATCTATTTTTAAAAACTTGAAAATTGAATTATTTCTAACTTTAAAATATCCACAACAATGTAAATTTTCACTTTCTCTAACAACATATGCATGCATAAATCACAAAATTAAACACAAGTTTAGTATTTTCTTAGGCTTTAGCATACCCTAATTAAGATTTTATAGTGCAATAAGTGACTGGATTTATCTTGAAACAATTGAAATTAACAATTTTTTATGTTTTGGATTGAAAATACTATGCAAATCTTCTATGTTATCAATGGTTTTTATCACAATTTTCATGCATAAATTGTAAGTTCAATGTTTTGCAAGTTATATCCAAATTTCAATATGACCTAATTAAGATTACAGAAGGTTTGAAAGTGCACAAATATTAGATTCACCAAAATTTTATGTTGGAAAAAGGGATCTAGGGTCTAAATCCTACTTCTTCTAATATCACAAGGGAAAGGAATAAGATTGATCTGTAACACCCCTCCATTTTGCTTTATGGACTGGACAGTGTGTCCTTGTTTTGCGTTGATTTATACTTTTGGATATTCAGATGCTCTATCTTGTGTGTGTATTGGATCGCCATTTATTGTGCAACAGACTATTCTATGTGATGTGATTTGAGTTATCTGATGATTTATGTTACATGTTTTATTGTTGTAATAATGATGTTAGTGATATAACATGTTAGTGCATATGAGAATATTTGATGTATTAGGGAAGTGTCAGTTTTGATGAGTGTATTGGTGAAGGGGACGGATTCGCATCACTCGCTTGCGAGCGCCCTGCGATTCTGTGATTTCCTCTTCACGGTGTGTATTATATGTTGTTATATTTTATGATGTTGGTTACTATGTTTCAGGTTTGCAGGTACATGACACCGACTCCACCTGGTTTCACAGGTCTGAGCGTGTCGATCCAACGGTTAAGTTGAAGGGAGATAGTAGCTAAGTAACATGTGTCAAGTCTACACCCTAACCTTAGTGTGTCGTCAGTCGTCTGTGTCGAGTCGTTGTTTGCCTTACTTTAATGTTATTTAATTCTGAAATATTCTTGATTGGGAATAGATGTTTAGAATAATTGCATTATATCATGTTGATGATTATTTAATTTAAATTATGCAATGTGGATAAAAGTTTAGATTTAAATTAATTAATTATATTTAATTTATTTAATTGATTAAATTTAATCCAAGGGGTTGAATCTAATTATTAAATAATTAAATTAATTAATTAATGTGTTGCAAGAAAATTAAATGAAATAAAAGAATTAAAATTAATTTGGAATTTAATTTCAATTTGTGAAATTTAATTATTTTGGAATTTCATTTCAATTAAGTTGAAACTAATTTAGAAATTGAAATTGGTTTTTAAAAGCAAAGTTGGTTTTCAATTTTTGAAGATAATTGATAGTTAGATATTTTAAGTTTCAGTTTTGCATGCAAAATCAGATTTGGTTGTGCATGATATTTTCAATTAGGTCTGCATGTGTAAGGGAGAATTTATGAATGAAGAATGATTGCAAAATTCAGGTATTGGGAGAATTCTGGTAGAGGAAAAACTTCTTCTGGTGTGAGAAGATAATTTCAGGAAAAATTGCACAGAGAAGTATTTGGAATAAATTTTATGTTGTGGATTTGAATTGAGGGAAGATTGTTTTACATTGGTTGAGAATTATTTGGATTGGTTGCACTTGTGAAGATATCTCAAAAGTTCTTTGGAGGAGAATTTTATCAGAATTAATTTTTACCAGAAGCTTCAAAATTCAGGTTTTGTTCTTGTTTCTTGTTCTTGATTATTTTAAAATAAATATGGAGATTGTTAATTAATTTGGTCTATGAATTTGTAAGAATTGTAGAGTTGGATTATTGGAATTAGAATTGAAATTTATCTGTAATTTGGGGAGGAACGAATAGATCTACTGTAGGATTGAATTTTGTAAATTGAGGAAATTGAAGAAATTATGGTTAGATTTAAACTTTAGATTGTTGAGGAAATTTATTCCTTTAGAAAAACAATCAGATTTATTTCAGAATTCAAAACTTATGTGGAAAAACAAATCCGTTTTGGAAAAACATCTGATTTGCAATTTTGACCCATTGGAATTTATTATTCTTCTATTGTTTAAGTATTCAAGAAATTAGTTAAAAGAATTAATTCTTTTGTTAAACTTTTGTGAAAATTGAAATTTTTGAAAAAATCTCTTCAATCTGCCCTGTGGATGAAATTCTAGAAAAATATGTATACATATGTATATATATATATATATATATATATATATATATATATATATATATATATATATATAATTTACATATATTAAAATATTTTGTTCTAAATGAGATTTCCGCCGACCGTACGGTGCCCATTGTTAAGGCTTGTAAATTTCAAAATTCGGATTATTAAAATCGCGAATTTTATTGTTATGTTGGTTTTATTGAAAGGGTTGGGGAGGCTTGGGAGGCGCTGCCTCCACCGCCGCCCCCATGAGGGGACGACTGTGGAGGGAGACCCTCGCAACCCTCTCCCCATACACTGTCGCCTCTCCCCACTTAGGATTTACGCCGGCGGTTCTGTATTCGTCCGCCCTCACCACAGTCAACCGCCCCTCACCACTTGCGGCCACGCCCTGTGGTTTCGCCTCCCCTCATACACTTAAATGTAAATGCGAATGGGTGCATCCGCCGACTATGCAGGAAACGGGACGAGGGTTCGGCCATAGCCGACCCCTCCCCCAGCCTTTTGGTTTTTTTCTTTTCTCCAGCAATGGCGGCCGCCGTTTCATAGGGTTTTGGGTATAGTGATTAGTTTTATAAAATTTTGGTATTTGACATTTAAGTTCAATGCAAATTAAATATCATTTAATATATAAATAGATATTGTTTAAAAGATTTTAAATAAGATATATTTGGGGGAAATTTTAATATGGATATATATATATATCTAATGAATGTAGATATATGGAAGGTGCATGATTATATATGAATATATATATATATATATATTATATGCATTTTTTTTTTTGTAGATTAATAATAAAGATTTATGTTATTTTAAATTAGCAATTAAATATTTTGTGAATATCAATAAATATATATATATTTAATGTATATATATACAAGGTATATATATAGTTAAATATATTATTATACAATTAATGTATATTTTACATGAGAAGTTTTTATTGGGAGTAGATGCAATATTTTTATGATTGTTTTGATTTAGACATTGTGTATAGTTGGAAAATTAAAAGAGATAGAGAATTTGATTTAAATTGTTTAAATTAAAATTTCTTATATTTGTAGATTGAAGGCGCGTATTTATTTATTCCAATTATTTTGAAAGAGAAATAGATTTTTATTATTGTGAATGGAGATTTTAAAAGATAAGGTTGAATGCATGGGAGATTAGATAAGGAAAATATATTGTATAAATGACATGTGTTTAAATGGAAAGTTAAGAGCTATAAGATTTAGATGGGAAATTGAAAATATTATTTGTAATACTTTTTATGTTGTTTTAAAAACAAACTTAGGAAATGACTATATTAAAAAGGCAGTTAATTATTGTAACATATTTATTTCCATTAGTGCGATTAATTATTGTGAATGAAATTATGAATGAGATATGGATTCAGAATATCCGAATATAGTAATACCCTCGTGATTGTCTTTTATAATTGTTTTCCTCGTATATTGCAAAAGGGGTTGTGAGTTTAAATAGTTTAAATTCCCTATTATGAAAATGGAAAAGGAGTATATGGTTATTTGAGTAAACTTTGTTATTGTGTCTTTGCTTTTGTAAATGTTAGCTATTGAATGAGTATGGATTTAGGAAATCCAAAGATATAAGATTTGATTCATGACTTGATTGCTTTTGTAGCTATGTCATCATGTTATATTTTGGGATATGGGATTATGTGTTAGTCCAATTTATAAGTCTTCCAGAGAATCTTAGAGGTTCTAAGAGGGTTGTCGATTTCCTTATGTCAACCAGTTGTTTTTCCCTTGGGTAGTGCATGATGTCTTATCAGTAGTTACCCGGTTTCCACGAATGGGGTTGTGTTGTTTTGTACCTCCTGTGAAAGGAGTGGACTACATGTTTAGGTTGCCTCCATTTGTTGGAGTGGATTTCGTTATTTTGTTTCCTCCTTGTGATGAAGTGGTCTTGATACCTTGGTTGTATGCACTTGTGAGTCCCTTGGTGATAGTTTGTTTATGTGTTGTCGAATAGAAGAGTGGCTTCCATTAGGGGCCAGCGCCCGGAAGAGGTTGGATTTGGGTAACCTATGGAAGTGAGTTTAATCAAGTGATAACTAAAATTGAAATGAATATTGGGAAGTACTACACACTAAAAAGATAAGTTCTAGCTTCACTCATAGTCAAGTGCTAGTTATGGCTTGGAATGAGTGGAAAGGCCTGGAATGGCAGTCATCTATCTTGTTTGTATGAGAGGTATTTGATACCGCACTAGTAAGTATGAGGGCCGAGGATTGGTAGAGGCCACCAGGATTACCGGAGCCTATGAAGATCCGTTGAGGGTAACTTACTACGAGCTATGCGATGACACTCTGTCTAGGACAACTATCTGTTTGTTGGTATTTGTTTATGTGTATGGTTCTTTGAACATACTTGATCTATTTTATGTTTGGAAGCAATGTGACTTATGTCAGTGATGTGAGAGTTGTACTTGTATTATAATTGTTGTACTTATGTTGTATTTGCATTTGGTTGTGTCAGTATGAGTCTGCCTATGGTTAGAGGATGTTTATCTTTGTCCATGTTATTTGGTTACTATCTCCTAGCATGGGGAGTGGTCTTTCGGGTACCACATGGTTGGCTGGAACATGCACCAAAACCGTTGGGTCCCCTTTGTTCTTCAATTCGTGGAAGCGAGACATCCAGTTGGACAGCTCGCAAATCTTGTTATTCTTTTTAAGCACTGTTGTAATTATTCTTGCTTTGAGTTGTATTTACCCCTCTTGTGTTATGAGGTGGATCTTGTAATTTATTATACCTATGTAATTTGACTCATTCTGGGAATGAGGATTGTAATCTTGTAATGGATTTATGTAATGGATATTCTACTCTTATCTTGTATTTCTTTATGTTGAATGAATGTTGTTACTTGAGTTATTTATTGCAATGTAATTCAGATGTTGTATGTTAATGGGAAATTAAGTAATCTCGATTACGTAGCCTTAGGGGAGGTTGTCAATTATAGGTGAACATGTTTGTGTAATTCACTTTTATAAAAAAAAAAAAAAATTAGTACGCTTTTGTAGTAAATTGAAACTTCCTCTAGGGTTACGTGGCGGGGCATTACATCCCCACACCGCTCCTCCAATTCCTCTGGCTCTACTGCTGATAGAATTAGAAATTTGAGAATTGGCCTCCCTCCCCGTCTTTTGAGCAGGTAGTAATGTTGCGGCATAGGAATTCACCCAAGTTCATCAATATTGTCCAATACTGCATCTATTTCCCCCAAGTACATAAGTTTGAACAACCGCTGACAGAGGTTCTTTATCCTTGGCTTCACCATGCCCCTGTAGAGTGTGAGGGCTAAGAACATCTCAGGAATGTCAGTATTGAGTCGGTGCTTATGGTATGACCAAATGAACTCTCGGCCCAACACCCCCCGAACTGCGTGAATGACCAGCTTGTCCTTCACCAACAGGATTCCGCTCAACTTGACATATGTCACTTCTCCCTGAAATGACACCATGGTTGTAGTTGTCTCTAGACACACGGGTGTATCCATCTTCTATCTTCTCCCACCTACACTTCACCAGATGCTTCTTTGCTACACTTCCAGTTGTGACTTTTTTTTGCGACACCACCCATACTTATAGCCAACTATTTCCTTTTCTGATCCGACTTAATTACGTCATCCTTTCACATGATTGACTCCTTAATACTGTTCCAGGTTTCTTGAGGTCACCAACCTGAAGTGACTTCAATTCGCCTTGAGACAATCGACTAAATCTTGAAAAGGTGGATACCTACCATATGTGACGCTACTCAAGTTTTGAGGCGTACCATCCTTACTAATTGTAGGTTTAAATGGGTACGTGGAGCTAGCTAGTTCCTCCACATCCTAGATTTTACGTTGCCACTTTTTATACCTTCATGCTGATGCGACCCTTCACTCGGCCCCAACTTAGCTATCTCTACCTAGGCCGTACTCTACCTCTGTCACTGCATCTTTTTCCAAACTATCCGCCACATTATTTCCTTCACTGTACATGTGGCTGACTTGGAATTCCTCAAAGGATGAGATAAGGGTCCAAATCGGTTGCAACCAATTCCACAATAACTAGTTCAGGGTGAAGTTACTTCTGATGGCGTTCACTATGATTAACGAGTCCCCTTCTAGGTCCAATTTCGTTACCCCGATACGTTTTCCCATTTCCAATCCGCTCAAGGCCGCCTTGATTTTTGCCATGTTGTTTGTTTCCTGCCCAATGCTCTTTGCCTTTTGAGCAAGCTCCCTTCCTTTGGAGTCCCTTGCCACACAACCTATGTTGACCGCTCCAGGATTACTAGTAGAGGCGCCGCCAAAGTTTACTTTAATCCAACTAGGTAGCGGTTTCTGCCATACTATTCTTCTTCTGATTTCATCCTTTTGAGTCACATCCAAAGCACCTATAATGGGAGGAATGTATAGTCCAACAAATTTATTAGTAAGTTCAATATCTCTGTTAGAGAACACATTTTTTGGGAAGGATATCTTTTTTGCTACACTGTTTTCCAATTCCACCACTGCCTTAACCAGACGTCTTACTAGCATTTCTCTACCCATTGATTGCTCTTGGAAGATACACCTATTCCTTTCCTTCCAGATTTCCCAGCATACTATGGATGGTACTATCTGTCATATGTTACTGAATACTCCATTGTGGAGCTTCTTTGGCCATGTGGAGAGCCATTCCCAAAGGTTTGACGATAATGGGATTGGATAGTTTAGAAGCCCGAGTATGAATTTCCAGTAGTACTCAGTGTAGGGACATGTGAGCAAAAGGTGTGACGTTATTTCCACCTAATTTTTTTACATTATACATATACTAGGACCCCTAAAACCTAGCTTTATTAGCCTATTCTGTGTTAATATCTTTCCCTAGGAGGCTAGCCATGTAAAAAACCCGGCTTTCAATAGGACATTTTTCCCCCATAGGAGTGTATTTGGCCAAATTTTTACCTCCTCCCACCTTTCCTTGAGCTTATATTCAATACTTACCTTATACTTGCCATCTATTGAGGCATTCCATCTTAGAACATCTTCCCCTTCACCAAAGGGAATAGTCTTGGCCTTCTGGATCATCTCTAGGGCCTTCTTTTGCGCCTCAAGGGCATTAAGCACATCTAAATTTTTCCATCTCCACTGTTGAATTTTGTTATTCCACACACTATCTCCGTAATCACTCACCTTCGGGCCTCAGATCCTAATTTTTTCTTCCTTGATTATTGCTAGGCCCAGCATATTACTTAGCTTAGAGTGTCCATCCCATGAATCTTCTCTGAACAATGCATTTCTACCATTATGGACCTCTCATGTGACATACTTACAAATGATATCCCTGCATTCACAAATGAAGTTCTAGATTGCCGAGCCTCTTGGTGGATTGAGTACCCTGACTATGCTCACTGGGTCATCTGAGTCGAGGTATTTATTTCTCAAGATTCTCACCCATTTTTGATTGCTGGTGTACATTTTCCATACTATTTTAGCACCCATAGCCTGGTTCATCTCCTTCAGTTTTCTGATTCCTGCCCCACCCAAGGCCTATGGTTTACATATCTTGTCCCATGCCAACAAGGGAACTCTATTTGTATCCTCTAGTCCATTCCAAAATAATTTCCTCATTATTTGATTGAGCTGGTCCACGATGCCCTTAGGAATTTTTAAGCATGACATTGATTATACTGGAATAGTTGCTAGAACAATTTTCACCAAGAGTAGCTTGCCTGCTGAGGTTAACCATTTACCTTTCCATAATTCCATCTTCTTTTTTCAATTCCCTACTAGTCTATCCTAGAAGTTGATACAATTGGCCCCAACAAAAAGGGGCATCCCTAGGAATCTCCCAGGGAGGCAGGTTGGTCTTATACCCAGTATCCTTGCCAGGTCTTGTTGTAGGCTAGGTTGGGTATTGAGGAAGAAGACTTCTAATTTTCTCCAATTGATGGATTGGCCAGAAGCCCTATTGTAATCGTTCAAAACCTCCTTGATCTTCCTTGCTTCCACTCTTGAGGCTAGGCCGAAAAGGATGGTATTATCCATGAATTGTTGATGGGTACTTGCTCCCACCCCTGGGGCAGCCTCAATACCCTTCCATGATCCCTCCCACCTGAATTGTTCAATTTTCCTGCCTAGGACTTCTGCCATTATGATAAAGAGAAATAGGGATAATGGATCCCCTTGCCTCAACCCCCGAGAGGAGTCTATGAATCCTTGGGCTAGTCCATTTATTAGAATTGAGAATCTTGGAGCAATTATGCAACTTTTAATCCAGTCCACTAGCTTCCTATCAAATTCAAATCCAATTAACACATCTAACAAAAACTGTTTGTCCACCCGGTCATAAAACTTTAGAATTTCTAATTTGAGGATCATACTTGGCATTCTTAACTTTCTTTCCATGTGGATTGTCTCGTACACCACTATTATACCTTCTACAATTGACCTACCCGGAATAAATCTGCTTTGCTCTTCTGATATGATTTTGTCAATTACCAACTTGAGCATATTGGCCATAACCTTAGTTATTATTTTATAGACTATATTACAAAGGGATATTGGCCTGAAATCCCCCATGCAATTTGCCTCTTTCTTTTTAGGAATGAGCGCAATAAAGGTATGATTGATTTCCCCTAACACTGTGGTTTTTCTTCTTGATTCTTCAACTGCTTTGACTAGGTCTTCCTTAATTATTTCCCAATATGTCTGGTAAAAGGAGGCCAGGAAGCCCTCCGGTCCTGGGGACTTATCTGCTCCAAGTTGGAATGTTGCTTTCTTGACTTCTTCTGTATTGATGGGTTTAGTGAGTTCTCTGTTATGTACCTCTGAGATCGAGTTTCGAATCCATCTAATGAACTCCTCCCTGGGTCTTTTGTCCACTTGTACTTCTTTCTTGAACAAGGACTCAAAATACTTGATGGCCTCTTGATTGATTTCTTGTGCAGATCTGGTGAGGGACCCATCTTCTTTGACCAGCTCTGTAATCATGCTTGAATTTCTTTTGACCATGGTTGAATTGTGAAAGAATTTAGTATTTGTAACGCCCTACCACGCAACCCTAGAGGAAGTTGCAAACAACTACTTAAACAAGCTAATTTTTTTTTGCTTAAGTACAATTAACATGCAAGTTCACAACTAATGCCAACAACCTCTAAGGTTATGAGATAGAGGTTATATAGAACCTCAACAAAAACATGAATTAAACCATGACATTCATTACTTAATAATTTAAACTCAAACATTCCAATTAAGATAGTTTACATCAAGCATAAAGATAACTTTCCATTTCAGTAATTCATAATTAAATATTACAATTACATCTCTCATTCCCCGAATGAGGCAAGTCCAATAAATAAGTTTATAAATACAACTTCCACCTCGATAACAACTGAGGGGTAAAATAATACAAGATCAACTAAAATGAAATACAGCAAGAACTGGTACTAAAACCCATGAGCTCTCCAACTGGAAGTCTCATCCACATGAACATGAAGAAAGAACCCAATGGATTTAGGTGCATGCCGCCCAACCAAGTGGAACCCAAAGGCTGACCCCCCATGCTAGGAGATAGTAACAAGGAATCCTAGCCAAGACCAACACCTCTAAACATAGGCTAAATCATAATTGTACCAAACTAAAACAACCAATCACATGAACCTCACAAGTACAACACAAGTACAACATCCTCACATCACAAGTGCATCACATGTACAACTCAACATGGTTACATTACTCCCAGATATAAAGCAGATCAAGTATGTTATGAGAACCATACCCATATAATCAAACACCAACCATGGTCACATCAGGTATGTCACAGAACTCATACCCACAATAAACAAGTAACAATTATGGTCACACAAAGTGCCATCAAACATCACATCATGAGTTACCCATTGCGGATTGTCAAGCTAGTGGCCTCAACCGATCCTCGACCCTCATACTTACTAATGCAAAATCAAAAGCCGACTATTGTCCTAGACATAGTGTCATCACATAGCTCGTCATGAGTTACCCACTGCGGATCATCAGGATGGTGGCCTCAAACCGATCCCCGACCCTCATACTTACTAATACGGAATCAAATACCTTTCGTATAGACGAGATAGATGACCTTGCCATTACCGGCCTTCCCACCCATCCCAAGCCTAACCGAGCACTTGGGTCTATGAGTGAGGCATAATTATCTTTTTAGTGTGAAGTACTACCCAAACTTCTAAGTACATTGATTTAGTTATCACTTAATTACACCACTTCTGAAGGTTACCCAATCTTACCTCTTCTGGGCTCTGGCCCCTATGGAAGCCACTCTTCTACTTGACAACACACATAACATCCAAACATCAAGGGTAACCAAGTGCAAACAAACTAGATATCACGACCACTCCTTTCTCAGGAGGCGACACAAAATGAACCACACTCCAACATTGGAGGCAACAAATCATATAACAAGGTCACTCCTTACAAGGAGACATGAATCCCATAATCCACTCCTTTCTCAGGAGACACAAATGTCCCCGTTCAAAAAAATCGGGTAAATAACTGATAACTTCCCATGCACTACCCAAGGGATTTAAAATAGGTTGACTACACATTACGACAACCTACTCCTTAGAAAACCCAACTGGAAGACTTGTCCAACGCTATGACCCACATTTCCCAAATGATGACATAACCAGCTCTAAATCAAGGCGAGCATTAAAACCTACTTTGGATTCACTAAATCCATATACTCAATAACATTCAATAATGCATTGCATTAGATAACTGAATTAAATATGTCATTTTAATAAGGAAGGAATTAACTAATCATTTTATTTCCCTACTTGCATTTAAATAATGATAGATTAACCAGTTTAGCATATAACACAAATACGCTGCTTTAAAATAGATATTGCTTCCTCGTTTTAATAAGGTCATTTAAAAATAATTAACTCATCTAATTAAACATATCCCTTAAAATAAAATATATTGATGTAATAAAATTTATTCTTTTAGAACAATCCAGTATTTCGTCTATTTTAATTTAATATAAAATTTCCACGATTTTACTTAAATCTAGCCATCATTTAAAATATTATCATTAATTAAATGTGTATTTTAACAATAAACCATAGTGACATATCTAAAGTTATTTAATCCAAATTACCAAAATAATTCCCACATATACGTGCATATCAAAAATACACATATATAAATATTATTTATCTTATATATATTAATATATTAATATTATATAAATATAATATTATATATATATATATATATTAATATATTAATATTATTTAAATATAATATTATATATTAAAATATATGTATTATTTATTTATTTATTTATTCCTCCCAAAGGCCTCGGGCCATGCGCTTTAGGTGCGCGAATCTACTTGGGCGACGACTGCGCTTCTTATCCCAGGCCACGGTTTAGAGAGGTTGAGGCAGCATTTTTAGGGTGGGCGGCCGCAGGAGGTGACGTCGTCAAAAGGGGAAGGCAAGGGCAGAGGAGTCGCCACGCAGGGGTGGGCAAAGAAGGAAACTTCGGGCAGAGAGAGCAACGCCAAATGTGGTCAGAGATGTCACATAGGGCGCGGAGGCGGAGGGCGGCGAGCGGGCGGAGCTGGTAGCACCGACCACCAACCGTGTGGCGTGGGCTGCACAGTCTGTGTGGGCCGCGAATGGGGGATGCTGGGTGCGCTCCCCCACTCTGCTTCCCAAGGGAGTGGCGGTGGGGCTAGCCCCAACCCCCAAACCATAACTTTTTTTTTTTATAATTTTTTTTTTTGAACTTTTTCATTAAAAAATACTAGACTGTCATTTATTTTATATTTTCCATAAAAAAACCAGACCTTAATTTTTTAAAAGAAACTTTCTGTTGGCCAGCATAACCCTACTATGGGGAAAAAAATTAAAATATAATAAACAAGGTATAGATGTATATATATATATATACATACATTTTATTCTCCAAATGAGATTCCCAACAAATTGAAGAACACATAGTTGAAGAAAAACTAATTTTATAAACAAGATTTCATTTTAATTTTGCAAACAATCTTTCTAAAGAATGGTGTTCTACAAGTTTGGAAAGCTAGAGTTTGAATGGTTATTTGTTTGCACAAAATCAACATGTTCAACTGTTTTCCCTATAACACATGTGCCTTTGAATCAAACCAATTCAATTAAACAAGATGAGAACCTGATTTTTCTTGAAGTATGCTAAAGATCCTGATGGTGCTTTGAAACCCTGTTGAGCTCCACAGATTCTTTGAGCTTTTTCTCCAAACCCACAAAATTTAGCAATCCTTCCTCTTCTCTTCTCAATTTTCTCTCCAAAACTCCATTAACAAGACTTGTGAAGAAATTCCAAGATAATGCAATTTTTTCCCAAAAAATCCTACAACCACCCTCATAAATTTTTTAAAACAGAATAGCAAAAGTCTTTCTTTTCAAATTTTCAATTTTTTTTTTTTTAAATTGCTAAATTGAAATTTTAATGCATTTCTTTTATTTCTATTTTCAAATCAAATATGCATTTCCAAATTGAAGGATCTAATTCCTTTCAACAGAAATAATTTAATTTAACACAATCTAATTTAATTAATTAATAAAATCAATCTTAATCCAAGATTAAATCATTTTATTAATCAAGTTAAATTAATTAGTAAATTAAACAACGTTCCTAACGTTATAACCCAATTAATTAATCAATAACTTTAAATACATAAAGCAATTAATTACCATTCTCTAACTTGGAATTAAAATGAGACAAAGCAAATTGAACAATATTAAAGCAACTGGACCAAACTAAGACCGACAACACACTATGACTAGGGTGACGACTTGGCACAAAATCCTAGCTACTATCTCTCAATCGAATACCGTTGGCCATTGGACATGTTCAACCCTGTGAAACCAGGTGGAGTCGATGTCTTGTGCCTGTCAACTTGTGAAAAAAGAGTATATCCACATACAATATATGTCATCATTAAAACACATCGTGAAGAGGAAATCTCGGAATCGCAGGGCTCTCGTAAGCGAGTGATGCGGTACCATCCTCTTCACCAATACAATAGTACTAACTAACAAGTTTAACATACTAAAATAATCCAAAGCATAAACATCATTAATTAGAATATCCATTTATGTTAATCCAAAATAGGGCATAAGATAACATCATATTAAAATACCATCACATCGAAAGATAACATTAAAGTCGCTTTATAGATAGCGATCAAATAGAAGTCGGGTTCCATAGTCAAGGTACAAACAGGAAGTACAACATAAGAGAACAAAAAACTGTTCGATCAAAAGGACAAAACGGAGGGGTATTACAGTATTTCTATCACCTTCTTGGAGCCACAGTTCCCTGGATTTCTGCTTCTAATAGCATTCCATTCTTGCCAAGGTCTCAAATTGGGTGCCTACCAATTATTTTTCCTTAAGATATTCTTCATGCCCCATACCTTTCTCAATTATTTTCTCATTTAAGGTTCTGAGTTCACTCTCTAT
Source organism: Sequoiadendron giganteum (assembly GCA_007115665.2). Lineage (NCBI taxonomy): Eukaryota > Viridiplantae > Streptophyta > Pinopsida > Cupressales > Cupressaceae > Sequoiadendron > Sequoiadendron giganteum. Next base: position 596,651,110 of record CM021106.1, on the reverse strand, counting down.
CTTGTCACTTTCTTCAAAAAAAAAAATTGAAGTGTTCCTTATTCCACACGCACAGTTTAGCTTTGATATGGGAAAGTTTCTTCTGGAAGAAGAAAAGGTGTGAGTGGTTACCAATCCAAACTTCTTTCCACCAAACCGAGATCTGTTCTAATAGATTTGGGTCTCTCATCCACATCTTTTCAAATCTAAAGGGCAAACCTCCCTTGAAAATATCTGGTTGAATTTCAAGTTAAACATAGATAATTAACACATATATGGCATAGCGCACACATATTTTTGGTAATTTTTGGTTGCATATTTTATCTATTAGTAATTTAAAATGAGAATAATGATAATTTAGACACCTATTTCCCTCAAGCACATAATCCTTTTTGTATTATTTAAATTGATTATTACTATTTTAAAAGGTCGTCCTTATAGAGGGTGGTCTTAGTTTTTTTTTTTCACATGTGTCAAACAAAGGTCTTAACGATAACCTAAACTAATGATTTGCAAGATGTCCCATGTTGATTCTATTTCTTAATTTTAAAAATTTTAAGAATATATATTTATCTCAATTTTTAAGTTATTTTTAATATGTTTCTTATAATTTATAATATTTTTTAAAGAATAATATTTTCTCACAGTGCATACTTGACATAAATAAAATATTTTCAGTTTTTAAACATAGATCATTGAGACTTATACATAATGTAGTGTCTCTCATACTATTTCCCTGATAGACTGACAGTTGATTTGTTTTATGATGAGACATTATGATACATTATATGATATTAGATTCATTGTTATGATGATTCCATTGATGGCACTTCTGTTACTTGAGGTTTTATGCACATGTTATGATTAGTATACGGTTTTATTCAAGTGACTATGGAGATCTGATTTGATTATGAGGACTAACACTATAATTAGTGTTATGTGATTATTTTATCATGATTGTTATGTGATTATAATGTGATTGATCTTATCCTGATTACTATGTAGTTGATTATTATACGAGTTGATTTGATTACTAGGTGGTTTTCTTACTGATGTGATTGAGTGAAGGGACAATGTCACATCACTCATGTGTGAGTTCCCTGCGAAGTTTTGATTCCCTTTCACAGTGTGTCTGTTTATATATATATGTGTGTGTGTGTGTGTGTGTGTGTGTATGAAAAATCATTTGGTGTGCTGCAAGTTGCAGGTACCAGGCATTGACTCCACCTAAATTGGCAAGTCTGAGTGTACCTTGAACCCAATGGATTAGTTGATCAGAGATAACACTCAATCCCCTACCCTAACCATCATCCTCGAAGAGGATGAGTATCCAGTTGGGCACCCTATCAATATCATCAATATTGTTAGTTAGTGTTGCTTGAATTTTTGCTTCCCGAACCTAGATAGTGGTCAGGTAATTAATTGGCATTCGATTTTATTTAATTTAAATCGCTTGATTAAATGGCTTTGATTATCTTATGCATTAAAATAAATTGTTAAGTAAAAGGGTACCTTTGATAAATAAATGTATATAAGTATATAATCATAATTAATAATAAAATAAATTTATAATGTAATGTTATAATTAATAAATAATAATATGGTAAATAAATAAAAATGTTATAAGTTTGGAGTATATAATGAATTATAATGTGTAAGTAAATGTGGATAAATGATTTTATCCGTTTGTGTGAAATTGGGTATCTATTATATTACTTTGTAAATATTTCATATTTACCCAGATTAATATTTTAAGTGAAATACTTTTTGTTCTAACTATTGATTTAATAAATTAAAAGCTAACTTTAATCTGGGTGATAGTTAGTTGAGATAGTTGGAAATTCCCGTACAATGGATATTTTCCTCCTTCCTGTAAATGTTTTGTTTTTTAGGGGGGATTGGATTCTATTTTTGGTTTTGGGGGTTTTTGGATGGAAGGGGAGAGGGATTTGTCTGTAAATTTCTTCTCCATACTTGATTATGTTGTGGATGGTGTTTTTGGGATTTTGGATTCAAGATTTGGAGAAATTGGATTTGCAAGTGAAAGTTTGAGCTCGGCATCAAATTTTGTTTCCTGCCAAGCATTGGATGAAGGTTGGATTTTGATCTCTCATTTACATTTGCTTGCCTGTGTGTATATCAAATCGATTGATTCTTCTCTCTCTACTTTTTGAAAGTAAAATTTGATTGTTTTATCCTTCCTGTGAATGAAAACAAATAATAAAGGTTTATTCATGTTATGTTCTTTACATTGTTCCCAATAAATGTATTTGGACACCTTAAATGATTTAATATATAGATTTATATATATTCTACAGTTGTGGCCGAACCCCTTTATTATGAACGCAATGTTTCATTGCTCCTATTGTTGTGTTTTTATATACTATCTATTAAACTTCTAATGGCCCATAACTTATGCAGATTCTGAAGGTCTATATTTAACTTTATACTACATATATTTGAAATACTTTTGATGGGTGCAAGGGTGAAGGAATATATAGGCTAGATTTTATTTTGTTTGAAGTTTCTTTAGGGCATAACCCACAATATACGTTTCCATGAGACCACGATCTTTGGTTGTAGCAACACCAGATTTCCACTTTATAGGTTTCGGCTAGTTAAGTTTTCTTTGGCCGATTTGTTATATATTTGAGTTGTCAAGCGTAACTATCTAGACATTTGTTTCATGTGTTGTACTCTGAAATGGTCTATCAATAAGATCTTTGTTAATACTCTTAATAGATATAGTAGTATTGTCTGAGTATGATCTATTTGTAAGATCTATTATTTGGTACTCATTAATGTATTGACCGATTCTTTATTTTTTTATAAAGTAATAATCATATTTAAAAGCTAAAGTTTTCTCAATGGGAAATGTCACTTAAAATTCAAAGAACCTCTTCTACAAGTCTTAAACGAGATAAATAAGAATGAGCTAACCTTAAATGACTTCCATGCTAATAATTTCTTCATCCTACAAAAATCGCTTATCTATAATTACTAAGGCAAACTTGTAACTTTCAGATCTTTTCCATTATTCTTGAAGGTTTTATTCTCATTATTATTATTGGTTAGTGACAATTTTTATTGAATTAGTTTTCTTTTAATAATTACCTTGATTAGGGTGGAAAATATAATATGTTGACATTTAGTAGTGATCTAATTATTTACCTTGTCTTAATTGATAGCTTAATTATTAAGGTTAATAGATACTTCAGTAATGCTAGTGTAATGTTAAATCATGATTAGTTTTCCATAGCTCTATTATTTAATTTGTTTAAAAATAATAATTAACAACTTAGCTTTGGGAATATATATTAAACTTGTAAATCATCCATTTATTCAATTGAAAAGGCATAGCTTCCATATTTCCATATTAATTTAAAATTTAGTTATAGGTAGATTGTCCTTTATTATCAAAAAATTAATGAATTAAATTACTAAGTTGCATTTTTATTAGTTTATTCTTGGAAGGGCATTACATTATTTATTACTCTCTGTTAACTAATTAGTAAATGAATGTTATTTATTTTTATATAATTATTTAATAGTTGATAAATAGAATTGCTATGTGAATTAATTAATTAGAATATTGTTATTATAGTGTTATATTAAAGTTGTAACTTTAACATTACGGTTTCATAGTAACTAGTTCTATAGAGATGGTTGTTTTATTAATGATATAGTTATTTTTTAAATATAATTATTTATAGTAAATAATCTATTAATTGAAATAAGTGGTTAAGACAAATGAATGATAAGAAAGTTGGAATAATGCCTTATTTAAGGGAATATCTTCATGATTAGGATTAATTGTTGTATTAAACAATGTGTCTTGATTATTAGATTAAGTGTTGGTGTGATTGTTAAAGATGGGTGTCATTTTTGCAAAGTATGTTTAAGGTTTTATGCCATTGGGAAATATGCTTAGTGCATTGATGTTCCAGAGGCCTAGGAGGGGGTATATTGTATGAATGGTCTGTAGGGTTGTTTAACCTTGGAAGTGGTTTGGCTATGTGGATAGTCATGTGTAATGTGTGAACACAAACCCTAAGGGTGTAACACCTCACCGTGTGAACCCCAAAGGACAACAAAATACCACACTATTTTTTTTTGAAAGCGAAACATTGCATAAGATAAATTTGTACATTCATTACATGAAAGCAATTATACATTTACAAAGTCATCTATGTCTTCTGGGGTACACAGAATGGTCATTACGAATCATAAACTTTTATCAACAAAAGTGAATAATAAAAAGAACCAAGATTACATAATGATAACATACAATCATCCATGATCAAAAGAGGGGAAAACGATACATCATTTTAGTAACAATAATAACAATAATAATATTTATTTTACTTTTTTAATAATATCTAGATGAAATAAAAGGACATATATTAATTTTATAATTTATTATATACAAATAAATATTATATATGTATATATATACAAATAAATATTATATATATATATATGTATATATATATATATATATATGTATATATATATATATATATGTATATATATATATATATATATATATGTATATATATATATACAAATACTTTCATATTTAAATAAAATTCCAATTTAAACTCTAAATCAAACCTTTTACTATCTTTCGCTTTCAAAGAAAATATAATAAAATAATGTAACATATGTTTTCTTCTAAATGGAATAACATTTGTTTTTAATCTATGAGAAGATACAACTAAATAATAGAGATTAAATAAAACAACCATTTATCCCTACAATATAATTTCTTTCCTCAAAAGTATGAGAGTAAAGCTAATAAATGTTATCCATTAAATTAAACAACGTCAAATGACAAGATCAACATGACTTCACAAGACAAAAATAAACAACTCACTTGATATTCAAGGACGGCCGAAACGGAGGGACACTACAAAGGGTGTTTCCCTCCTATCTTTGCATGGATTCATGAGATGCTGTAATGATATTTTGTTGAAGGGTTTTCTAGTTGTAAGTAGGGGGAGTGGCTCTCAATGTGGGCTGCAACCCAAATTGGTGTCCAAGACAACCCATTGGAAGGTTTTTTAATCTAGTGATAACCTTAATAATGTATTAGGGGGATGGGTAGAATTCATATTTAAACAAGATAATGGATGTCTCACTCATTTCTTGTGGTGCTTATTTAGGCTAAGGATGGGTTGAGAAGGTCTGGTTGGCAAGATCAACTTCCTTGTCCTCACGAAAGGAATGTTGATTCTGCATGTGTAGTGCCCCTCCATTCTCACCGTGGATGTGCAGGTAGTTTGGCTTTGGAACTTGGAGATGAAGGTAAAATAATAGGGATACTTAACGGTATGTGCTAATGAGGTTTTATTCACATTTTATGATTAGTATATGGTTTTATTTGATTATGAAGACTAACCCTATCATGAGCATTGTGTGATTATCTTATCATGACTATTATGTGATTATCTTGTGACTGTTTTTATCATGATTTCTATGCAATTGATTGTTATATGAATTGATTACTAGGTGATGTTCTTATTGATGTGTTTGGGTGAAAGGGACAATGTCGTATTACTCACTTGTGAGTACCTTGCGATGTTGTGATTCTCTTTCACAGTGTGTTTGTCTATATGGATATGTACATGCACAATCGTGTTGTGTGCGATGTAGGTTGCAGGTACTAGGCATCGACTCCACCTGAATTAGAAGGTCTAAGCGTGCCTTGAAACCCAATGGATCAATTGATCAGAGATAGCACTTGGTCCCCTACTTTAGCCATCATCCTCGAAAAGGATGAGTATCCGATTTGGCACCCTGTCAGTGTTGTCAGTATGGTTGGTATGGTCAATCAGTATTGTCTGTGGTCTTGCCTTTCAACCTTGGATAGTGGTCAGGTATTGATTGGCATTTGGTTTATTTAATTTAAAATTGTTTGATAAATGCTTTTGGTTATTTGTTGCATTAAAATAATATTATTAAGTTAAAAAGATACTTTCGGTAAGTAAATATAAATGTGTATATATATAATCATAATTTAGGATAAAATTATGACCTAATGTTGAAGTTAATAAATAATGATGAGGAAAATAAATAAAATATTATAAAGCTGAGTTATAAAGTTAATTATTAAATGTAAATAAACTGGGCATGTTTTGATAAATAAATACATAAATAATCATAGTGAATAATAAAAATAATATGATAAATAAAAAGGATTTTAATCAAATTAAAATTAATTATTGTGTGAATGAAAGACTAATTTAATAGATCTAAAGTTAATTATAAATTGTGAAAAGTTGGTTGGTCTTCCCAAGGAACAACCTCCTTCTTCTTCCTGTAAATATTTTCCTTTTGGGAGATTTTTCATTATGTTCTTTTAGAGGGAGAAATTGGTCTATAAAAATTATATTATTGATTTTGCTAGGAATTTGGCTTTTGAGGAAGATTCCATTAGGTTCTTTTGGGGGGAAGAAACTTGTCTGTAAAATTCTTCTTATATTATTGATGTCGCTGGAAATTGTGGTTTTGGAATTTTGGTTGGTTGAATCTCGAGAAGTTTGTTTGTTTCATATATTGTTGATTTTGCTGGGAATTGGGGTTTTGGAATTCAGATTATGAAATCAGAGAAGTTGGAATTTTTGAAGCTCGACATCAATTTCGTTATTGCCAAGTGTTGGATCCAGGTTGGATTCTAAACTTTTGTTTACATTGTTTCTCCAAGTATGTGATCAATGTGATTGATTTCTCTCTCTGCTTTCTGAAAATAAATGTCTGATTATTTTATTTTGTCTGTGAACGAAACATTTATTTATTCCAGAATAAAATCAATAAATGGTTATTGCCTTATGTTCCTTGCCAATAAAATAGTATGATTTTGTCGTCCATAACTCCGTTTCTACAAATTGGATTGGCGAGAAATTTAAAGGGTTTCTTTGTCTGGATGTCTTCTAACATCTGTCTATAAATCTCAAATACCCAGATCATATTTTTTGAGTTATGCTTGAAACACGAGCTGTTCTCAAGTTGTTGCATTTCGTTAATTATATATATATATATATATATATATATATATATATATATATATATATGGTTAAAATTAAAAGATTGGCTTACTGGTATGTGAAAGAATATATGTTAAATGAAGAAATAAAAAGAATACTTTTAAATTTGAAATTGCAACAAGAAATTGTTCATATCTTCTCAGGAATGAGGAAACAAAGTAGTTAGAGGTCGGTAGTTTGTTAAAATAAGAGATTTACATAGTAGCACATTAAGACATAAATTAAAATTTCAAATTGAATTAAATTGAGAGTCGATCCTGCATAGGTTAAATGAAATATGAATAAATGAATAGTTGCATACTTGTAAATCGATAGTGGAAAAAAGCTAACTGAATCTAAGAAGGAATGTATTAATGGTGAATGAATATTAAAACAAGATATAATTGATTGACATTATTCCAATCTGCTCTATGTCTAACCTTTAATCTAACAAAACTCTCCAATTGATGCTTGTAATCTCACAGTATAAATAGAATCCTTTGTTGGAAATGGTCGTTGTTATGCATGAACAAACTAGAATTTAAAACAAAACTAACAAGAATAAAATAATAAAACCCAGGGAAGTCGATTCGGTTGAAGCTTCGTGCAACAAAACAATTAATTTGGAAATTAGTATCTACCCTTCAGTAATGAAGTGCATGAGTCAAGTGAGGAAGGAAGGATTAGTTAAAATTCAGTTACTCTTGTTAAGCAATGGTCTAGTAAAATTTGATCTAAAAGTGAACTTAAGTTAAATAGGAAAAAGTTAGCAATTAAATCTACTATAGAAACGAGTAAAATGTATAAAATAATTAAATAGAAGTAGAGTAAATAATGGGAGTTAAGATAGACATCAATCAAAAAAAGAAAAAAAAAGAATTATTATCCTGTGAGAATCTTTATAAAATTTAAAAGAAAATACTTAGTTGAGAATTATACAAAGGTTTAAATTATTTGATATGGAGTTAATATTAATAATTACAAGATTGTGAAAATAAATATAAATCTTACATTTTGTTGATATTGATCTATTATTTTGTTCATCTTGTAAAATAAAACAAATTCTACAAATTGAATAATGTAATTTGATGATAACCCATATAGAATAGAGAACTCCCCCATCAATCCATTCATAATTAAAAATCAAGATTAAATCATAAAATATTGTGACAAAATCTTTTAGATATATATTTGTGATATAGTCCATTAGTAAAAAGAAATAAAAAGCTAATGAGAAAATCTAGTTAATGATTTTAGATTTTCTTTTATATTTAATAATTTTTAGAAAGTTTCTAATTTGAAACTAAATATTTAAAACTTTGTAAAGAAAAATTTAAGTAAATACCCATATGTTGAATTAAAATTATTTTCCCCTTTGAATTAAATAGATAAAATAATAGTCATTGTAAATAAAATTAGTATTATTTAAATTAAACTGGTAGAAATTATAGAATAATTAAAATTATTGTCATAAGAATAACACTCATTTAAATATGTCAAGAAGGTTTCATTTGTGCAAGATTTTAGAGTTTAATTTGAATAACATTAAATTGTTAAAAATAAATATTTGTGGTTGTGTATGTTAAATGGTTAGAATACTCTTTGTTAACTAATCATTAAATGAAGGTTAGTTATTTTTGTAATTATCTAATAGTTGATTGATAGAATTGCCATGTGAATCAATTAATTCGAATATTGTTATTATAGTGTTATATTAAGGTTGTAAAATAATATTAGGGTTTTGTGTTAGCTAGTTCGATGGAATGGTTGTCTTGTTAACAGTATAGTTATTTTTTTTTAAATATATATTATTTGTAGTAAATAATCTTTTAATTGAATTAAGTGGTTAAGTAAAATGAGTGGTAAGAAAGTTGAAAAATTCCTTATTTAAGGAATATCTTCTTGGTTGTAACATTATGATTAATTGTTTTTGATAAGCAATGTGTTCTGATTATTGGATTATGTGTTTATGTAATTTTTAAGTTGGATATCATCTGTGTGAAGTATGTTGGGAAGTGTGTTTAGTATGCTGCTTTTTCAGAAGCCTCGGAGGGGGTATATTTGTACGAATGGTCTTTATGATTGCTTTACCTTGCAAGTGGTTTGGCTATGTTGTGCGGCATGTGTATTGTGTGAAATGTAAATCCTAAGGGTGTTGCCCTCCTATCTTTGTATAGATTCATGTGATTGTGATAAGTGTGCAAGATGGTCAATGCCTTGCACTATGTATAGATTCATGTGATTGTGATAAGTGTGCAAGATGGTCAATGCCTTGCATTGTGTATGGATTAATGTGATTGTGATAAGTGTGCAAGATGGACAATGTCTTGCTTAGTGTAGGCTAGTTGCAAGTAGGGGGTGGCTTTCAATGGGGTTGGAACCCAAAGTGGTGTCCAAGATAACCGATTGGAGGGTTTCTTAATCCAGTGATAACCTTAATAATGAATTAGGGGGATGTGTAGAGTTCATATTAATCAAGATAATTTATGGCTCACTCATGGCTCAAGTGATAATTTAGGCTTGAGATGAGATGGGAAGACCTAGAATGGCAAGATCAACTATCTTGTCCTCATGAAATATGCGTTGATTCTACATGAGTTTGTATGGGGGTTGGGGATCAGGAGAGGCTATCAGGATAACCCAGGATGAGGGCCAAGGCCTAGGAAGATCCACTAGGATAACCCATATCAAGCTGTGTGATGGCACTCCTCCCTATTGTAGTCTAGCATTCTCTATTTGTATTTCCTCTTTCTGTTGTGTGAGTACCTCTAGAAGTAAAGTATGTGTTGTAAGTGTTGTTGGTGTTGTTGGCAGTATTGTGTTAGAGTCCATGTATAACCCTTGATTATTTTAGCTTGTTGCTTTCCTGATTATTTGTTTCTTGTGGAACCTTGTGTTATCTCCTAGTACGAGGGGTGGACCTCAGGATTCTACATGGTTGAGAGGTTGGTGTTTTTCCCACCATTGGGTGTTCTTGCTGCATGCTCATGTGCATGGAGATTTTTCCTTGTGTTGTGGACTCTAGTTCTTGTTCCTGTTCGAGAAGGAAACCATTCATGTATTTGTGTATTGGATTGTACTTACATTGTATCATTTAGTATAATCAGATGTATTATTCCCTCATGTTCTGGAGAAGAATTATTGTAACGATGTAATAATTATTGATAAATTCTTCTTGTAATGAATACTATGATGTAATGCATCTTGTATATGTAGTTAGCTAGAATTGATCTTTAATGTTGATTATCAGCTGACATATTATAGAAGTAAGTAATGTAGAATTGTTTAATATGGTGCTTTAAATGAACCTTGCATGTTGAAATGTTCATGTTATCTTTTATGTTGATGAAATGTTTCTAGTAATCTTGATCGTTAGTTGTGAGTAGCATAGTTGAGGAACGTTAGAGGATCTAGGATTAGTTTATCATGCTATGTTATGCATTCAAAAGTTGTTTTAAAAAACAAGTGTTCCATTAATTTAGCCTACTTTTCTATTATCCTCTGGGGTTCCTTGCCAGGGGTGTTACACCATGTGTCACCCTATGGGGTCGAGTCCTAGTGAGAGGTTTACCAGGACAACCATAGATGGGCATCGGGGTCTAGTGAGAGACTGTCAGGACAACCCATGCTAGTACCATGCGATGACACTCCTCCCTATTGTAGTCTAGCACTCCCTTATTGTGTTTCCTTTTATTGTTGTGTGTGTGCCTCTAGAAGTGTTGTAGGTGTTGAAAATATTGGTGTTGTTAGCAGTTTTCTTATGTTGTCATGTTTAACCCTTGCTTATGTTAACCTATTGCTTTCCCGACTGTTTATTTGTAGCGCCCCTCCATAATTGGTCTTTTTCCAATGATTGATAAATTTTGTTTGAGTTATCTTGGGTAATTGGTTTAATTAAATTAAAATTGAATTATAAGGTTACTCAAATTATTTGGAATTAAATAAATTATTAAATAAACCAATACTAGGAAATAGAAAGTATATGGTTTATTGATGATTAATTAAATTAAATTATTTTTTATAAAGTATTATTATAATTAAATTTAATGATAATTGTTAATTTTATTAAAATTGGAATTTAATGATTCAAATGTGAAAATAATATAATTTAAAGTAAATAAATTAAATGGGGAAAATGATATAATTTTAATAAATAAATTGGACGAGATTTTCGAACAAGTTGTTAAGGCAAATAAAAAAGATGGAAAAAGTGAGTTCGAGCCCATGCATGGCTCCTAACTAGTTGCAAAATAGAAACTTGTCTTATTAAGTGGTTATTGCTTGATTTTTTCTTTCAAAAATCGAATCACTTTTCTTTGTTTTAAGAATGATTTTTTTGGGGAGGTTTTTCATCTTGGATTTTTGGTTTCCGAACAGAGAATTTGTCTACAAAAAGTCTATCTGTAGAATAGTTGCATTGGGTGGTTTTGGGGTCTTGAAGAAATTGGAGTTTCAACTTGGATATTTGAAGCTTGGCATCGAAACTTCAGTTGTGCCAATCAATTTAACCAGGTTCCAATGTTCTTGAAAATTTATTCCTCTATTTTTGAAGCAAGTTTTCGTTTGTTGGATTTGTTTGGAAATGTGATATCCATTTATCTCATTCCCATATGAAGAAATAATTGAATAGTGATGTGAATATATATACATACTCTGCAATCTTGTTGTGTTGTAATTAGCCTCATCTCCTATCGTTACATTGTGTTGATTTATTTATTCATTGCACGTGTCAATATCCATTTAAATTGGCCTATGTGCCTATATTTTGTTTTCCATTGCTAATAAATGGCCTCTCATATTTTAAAGTCGGCCTCTTTGTCTCTTGATTCGAATTGAAATTTATTGCATTGGGTCTCACATGGGTCACCTGCTTTGGAATCTATTTTTTTGTTGTTTTTTTGGTCACTATGTATCGATTAAATGCTTTGAGATTGATCCTTTCCACTTCCTTATTGCACCCCTCCCTATAATTCTATTTCGGGAACATCGATACAACTTTCACTATTCTGCTCTTAATGGCATAATGTTAGGGGAAGAAGAATAGCCGAAGGAGATGTACTTCATTTTACTATTTTTTAATCTTTGTGGCATTCTCCTACCCGACATTCATAGGGTGGTATGTAACGCCTCGCCACATAACCCTAAAGGATGACGCAATTACAAAAAAAGCGTAATAATTTTTTTTTAATGTACAATTAATCAATTAGTAAAGTGAACGACACTTAATGCATACATCCTCTAAGGTACGTGACAACGCTTACATTTGAATCCCATAACATACAAAAGTAAACTAAACCATAGCATATAAATTATACTCATAAAATAAAGAACATAGATCCAAGAACATTAAACTCATTTCAAAGATTACAAAGTACATAATAAAACCATTCATAGATTGTGTTCATTCCATATAGCAGTTACAAGGCTCATTTCCAAAATGAGGTAGATCATACAACAATATTATAATTAAAATGATACAAGGATTCTCCTTGAATAAAAATGAGGAGTAGTACATATACATAAGCATCCAACTAATCCAATAAAACACAAGAGATGGTACCAAAAACTGGAAGAAGCAAGCTATCCAATCTGGAAGATCCCACCATCACGAACATGAAGTGGAAACCCAACGGTGTAAGGTGCACGTTCCACCCAACCAAATGGTACCCGAAGGCCCACCCCCCCATGCTAGGAGATAGTAAAAGGGCTTCCTAGGTAAAACCAGCAACCTCAAGACACAAGCAATCACAAGACTAAACTATACAAGTACAATACATAATATGAGGGTTACATTGCTTCTAGAGAAAAAGAATCAAGTACATCAATTGAACAATAAAATTGTTATCATAGGAGGAGTTTCATCACAAAGTTGCATGGGTTATTTTGGTAGATCTTCCTAGGCCCCGACCCCCATCTTGGGTTATCCTAGTAGCCTCTCACGATCCTCGACCCCACATGCAAACCGATGCGGAATCAAATATCTTTCAATGGGACAAAATAATGACCTTTTCATTCCAAGCCTTCTCGTCTCATCTCAAGTCTAAACGAGCCCTTGAGCCTATGAATGAGGCACAATTAACAAGTTATGTGTTTTAAGGCTATCCTTTCCCCTAATACTTTTATTTAATTTCCACTAAATTATCTAACTCTCACATGAGTTATCCTAGCACCACTTTGTGCACCGGCCCCCATTGAGAGCCACTCCCCTACTGACAACACAAGGATCTAATCCATAAACCAAGGGTAGAATAAGTGCACAAAAATGGATATTAAATCCAAACCATAATGCCAGAAGCAACACATCTCGTTCGTAGTAATCGGGTGTTTAAACTGAATCACAACCAGGTGCACTACCTAAGGAAAAAAAAGTCCTAAACGAAAGATCACAACAACCCCCACACAAAATTACAACATTTGGAAGGCTTACACATTCACAACTAACAAATTTCCCAACTTACATGAACAAAAGACATCATAATTAAATAAGCAATTCAGACAGGTAATTAAAACAATCATTATGATTTCCTTAATCTAATTTTTATTTCAAGAAAACAATAATACATTGCTAAAAATAATCTAGCTCAATACAATTTCATTTAAATTCAATAAAGAAATTAAATCTAATTATTTAACTCAATTTCCCAATTTACATCTATATAAAAATCAATTTCCCTTTTTAAATTATTTCATTTTACAAACATCTAATTTGTGCATTTACATGCACCTATTATTAAATTCATTTAAATATATATATTTAATATATGCATAATTATATATGTATTTATATATAATTATATATATATAAATATATATTATTTAAATATCTAAAAGTTAATTACAATTTCCAAAACAAATACTAAACATATATATATATATAAATATATATATACACATATACATATACATATATATATATATATATATATATATACATATATATATATATATATATATATAAGACCTCACTTCACATGTGATTAATGTCAAACCTAAAATGCGATATGTTAAATTCTTGAATTGATGATTAGATGTATTGTGGATGATAAATAAGGTGACCTTTTGGCAAGAATCTTACATTATGTTTTATTGTCACTAACATGAAGGTGGAATGCACTCGTATTCTCTGAGATACAAATTGAAACTTTAAATGGATTATTATATAGTTAAAATTTAGACTATTCAACTAATAGATTAATGTGATATACAATTGTTACTTATGATCATTTTGGTAATGTACATGAAGGTAATGGTGTTGCATGAGAAGGGAGGACCATTAAACACAAATCAAAAAACTTCTTCTCAAGGATACAAATTTGACCCCATATGGAGGCCTAGAAACAAGTAGAGTCAATATATTGTAAGACTAAGGTTGTGAGGACATTTAGTTGTGATTCATATGAGGTGTAAGTGGGATTAGGTCTTGGGAACCCCTAGCTAAGTGGAAACTCGGATGGGACCTTGAGTGGGCTTTTAATGAGAGTTGTTGGTCAAATTTTTGGGTTAGGGTGCAAAAATAAACCCCCTAGGGTCTATACCATATTGGTAGGGATCAAAAGGGCATATAATAGTGCCCCTACAACATGATTTGACCCCTAAAAAGCTCTCATAATGGAGAGTGACGAATTTTGAGTGGATGTCCAAATGCATGTTCTCGTTAATAGGGAAATGACTCTCATTGATGAAAGTAGGTACACTTCACACCTCCCCATCCAAAGGTTGCAAGTTGAAACCCTATATATTTTGGAGAGGAAGAATGAGTGGGGTGTTACCCACTTCTCCTCTTGCAGAACCTGAGTAGAGATGGTGGAAAGAATGAGAAGAGGAGATGAGTCCACTTCTTTGGAAAGATAGTGCTCAAGATGTTTTGTCTTGGAGAGGAAAGATGGTTACAAGAGTTCAACCCCTTCAAAAAGAGATAAGTTCCTCCTATTTCCATCTACTCTTGTTGATTAGTTGTAAGAAAGTGACATAATGTATGAGTTTATGGTTGAAAACAGAAGGTAGAGAACCTAGTTGCATGTATTGGTGCTATGTTAGTTTAATCCCTTGTAAAAATTGAAGAAGAAAAAACTCCATTTATTTTCATGGAGCTTAAAGAATTCCTTGCTCGGGGGTATGGCTAGAGCCCATGAGGCTCCATGATGCCATTGCGGTAGGGTGGAGAGCAAGCCTTCATGCATTGGTTTGTCAAATATTTTATTTCCATGCATTGTTGTAATGGCAAGAGTTCAATAAATAAATGGTATTTTATTGTAAGGGATAAAGGAGTTTACCATAATCTTGTATTAAAATAAATATTACGTAAAAAAAAAGTTTTCATTCAAGTTGCTGAAATATAGGTAAAGAGGAAACGAAATTAGTTGGGGTTGGAAAGTTACAAATAAGATATTACTCACCTGCTAAGTATTAGACAAGCTAAGACTCTCATAATGAAATCTAGCTTCTTGGAAATTTGATTCTACATTAGGTATCATTTAGATGTGTAAGCCATTTAAAAAGGGGTAGCACCCTTCCTATTGCTCTGTTTCATTCAAGTATGAAGTTGCTGCTTTAAACTCATTTTCTGTAGAGAATAGGGTTAAATTACTATTTTCTTTGGGAAGAAATGAGTTACAAACTGAAATAATATTTCATACTTGCATATATGTTAGGGTCACAGCTTGTAAATCATGCATGCAAATATTGGAAATAAGTAGATTAATTGTTGTCAGAAATTAAATTAAATTTAATAAATCTATTCAAAAAAAAGAAAAAGAAAAAAGACCTTGATATGGAGCTCTGAGAGCTGACACTTAGTACATGTAAGACAAATCAATGGTGAATATTTCTTTCTACCCTCTTTAAACCATTGCTCTATATTTTATTTCAACTGCAATGAAATCAATATCACAGTGGTTATATGTTCGTATGTCTGGTGGTTATGCTCTACTGCTTCAGTTCCCGTGAGTAATCATAAACTACGGTTAGTAAATAATAGTATTCTGCATTATAAGAAATTAATGTCCCCAGTGATGGCATTGCATCGAACCAATGAGCTTAGTGTTGATGTTGATCAGCAGTGTACAGAGCATACAGAGCATACCCTGGCAGCAATTACAGCACAGTGATTTTCTCTCTCCATTCTCGAAACATAGCTAATGGAAAAGTAAGCATAAGCTTGGGTCACCTCTCCTCATCTTGGCACAACCCTCAACCATCTGTATAGTGCGTATCTCTTCACATTAACTAGTTGCCTCTCAAGCTTTAGGGCACCTCATGTAGCGAAGGTAGGGGGCTCTACCTTCACCACCATCGTCTGCACATAGAGGGTAGTAGTAGAGCCGCCCAACTACCTTTCTTGCTTGAGATCAAGCACAATAGTGAATGGCTGATATATTCCTAAAGCAAACTCCTTTTTTGAGAACACAGACGCAAGGAGAAGCAAATCGATGCAAAAGTAAAAGTAGAAGAGCTTTTTCATGTGCATGTCCGATGCTTGTAATTACTCAGAGTACTAAACCATTAATTATGCCATCAAACATCTATGCTCATATCAAACCCATACAACAATTTGTTGTATCTAACTCACTGCAATACGTAAAGGAGTAAGAAAAGAATAATTAATAAATGTTAGTAAGAGTTGATCATGATCCCTGTTGTGTACTACTCACATGCCTATACAGGAGGATTAGTCATCGATTTAAAGATGGCAGGCAGCACACCGTACTTCCTATAATGGTAGCTTGGCACGCAAGAGCTATTGGCATTAAAGAGCATGTATCTAGACACCCACGTTATGGTGGCAGCAAGATGAAACTTTGAATTCATTAAAAGGGCCATGTTAGGTATTTGCATTTATTAAATGCTTGCCAGCAAGGAGGAGTTAGCATAATCAAAACCATTTTGCACATACACTGCAAGTGTAGCATGTCATGTGTTAGTATCTCTGTCAAGGAACTTCATCAAATAACTTTTGTGTCGTGCCTATTCTCCCTAATCATACATAAGATGGCATTTAATTGAGTTACTCTGTCAAAAGAAAAGCTAGTTGTGAAAGCTCATGTCGATGCTCTATGTCAACTATAATTTAACATGTGAAGCTTCAACCTTGCTGCATTATTTTCTCCTTCTTTGAACTGTCTTCAAATTATGGTTTTTGTAGAAGGCTAAATTATTAAATTTTCGCTAGCCAATCCAATTTCTTTTAGATAAATTTTAAAATCTATCATTACATTATAATACCCCATAGCCATTCTAAAATAAAATAAAATATGAGCATACAGATGAATCGTATTTGAAAAAATGAGGGAGATACATAATTAGTTACTCTAAAACCCTTCCAAACTTTCATCAAAGCTTTTCATGTTACTAGTTATTGCGGTTTAAATATTAATTTCTGATATCTCAAGGATTAAGCGAATACATAAATGACCTTAATATTAATCATAAAGATTACCCATGAAATAATATTAGCTGGAATAAATTTTATTATACGTAAATGATAATAACATGACTCAAACGTTAGAGGTATCATTATCCAGTTTTGCAGATAAATAGTAATCAAATAACCTTAGATTCTTTTCCAGCGTAGCCCCATGAGAATAGTCTTGCAACAGTATTTGTGTAGAATAAATTTAGTATTGATTTTAAAGGGTCATTCAAATGTTTTAATTGCCTAGTTTTGTAAATATTGTCTAGTTTTAAGTGGTGCACGCTTTCTCAATTTTGTTTAAGATTCTTTTAAAATCTATAAATTCTCCCAGTTTGGTGTTTTGTAAGGGCAACTGGATTTAGTCATAGTCTGCAATTCAGTGTTCAACTGCAGATTTGGTGTGTTTTATGTAATTTCTATTATGCTTTAAGCCTGCTATAAGTTATTTTTTTTATATTGAACATTGTAATTTGTTAGTGTTAATTTTCTTTTTGCTGCAAGTAAATCTAATCAGGAACTTGAAAGAATAATGGAAACTAGATCCTTCAGCCATCTGAATTAACTTCTTTTACTTCTCAAGTGATTAATTTCTTTCTGCCATAAGATTTCATTCACTGTAATTCCTTCAGACCAATTGAATTATTTAAATTATAGGTCACCCTATATACATACTGTGCCCCACTTCAAACATAAAATGCTCATTTAGATTAATTACAGACCACTATGGGCAATTGAATAAACTCGTAAAAACCATCACATGCATCCTTTGGAGTATCCTCATAACAAAGAATAAACAAAGTAATATAAAATAAGAATCTATTGATTAAATCGATGGAATAGTTTGCAATTAGAATGTCATTGGTCTTGAATAAGAAAAATTCAACAAATGGCATGTGATATGTTTTTTTTTTAATATAACTAATGTTTCTGCTTTTAGAAATATCTAATTTATGCTTTGAGCCTAATTTAGTTCCTTTTACTCCTTTTTTAAGAAGCACATATATTTTTATAACTTAGATGATTTAGAACTTATATTTTAAGACTTAATTAATATTTATATTAAAATCATTTGATTTATATATTTAAGACTAACTTAATTAATATTTATATGAAGCTTATTTAGTTTATATTTTTAAGACTTATTTAATTAATATGTATATAAAGTTAATTTCATTTATATTTTTAAGAATAATTTAATTATATATAGTTTTTGTAAGGATTATTTATATCCTTATTAAATAAAAATATATATTTCTTAAGTGAATAGAACATGGTAATTGAAAATTTTACTAATGTCATTTTATCAAAATTATAATAATGGTATTAATAGATCATACTAATGAGAATTGTGTCTAGTGAATTAATTTAGAGCTAAGTTGATGATAAGTGTTATTAGATATCAATTGGTAGAAGTATAAAGAGCATCACTACAAGTTGGGAGTGTTTCCATCGTCTCCAAAACAATAATCTTGTTACATGGAGACAAATGAAACCTTGATTTAAACCTTTCATTCCAACCGGGAAACTTCACCCAATATGTATAGTGTGTCTCTATGCGCATGCATCCAGTTAACAATTAATTATTAGCATTTGATAGAATGCGAGGGCAAAAATATAAACTTAATGAAAGGTTATTTGACAGTTTTTATGATGTTAAAATGTTGGCTAAGAGTAACGCCAATCTCATGGGTATCATACCTCTATTACATTTTTAAAACAATATGTCAACCTAAAATTATTAATAATTAACAAGGGAGGTATTTATTCGAATATAATTTGTGTCTCCATACTAAGGGTTACAAAGTTAAATTATTTTTAAACCATGCCTTACACTATCCAATCCAAGACTCATGATTCTAGAGCATCCCAAGGAGGGTGTACCTAGCAATTGAATAGACATCCTTACATTTTCTAACTCATGTCACAATCCCAAAATATCTTTCCAAATCAAATCACAAGATATTTCCTCTTAGATATTTTATAAGATATTTGGTTATTTAATAATTTAAAATCAAATATTAATTTTAATTATCCATTCAATTAAATTCACAACTTTATTTAATTAATTTAAATAATTAATTAAATAAAACTTTTATAATTTAAAAAATTTAATATCAAATTTATTCTAATTAATTTTAATCACTATGTAAAATAAATTTAATCTAAATAATTAAATTAATTTACAAAATAAATTATTTATCTAATTAATTAAATCAAATTTAAAGCTTCTAACAACACTAATCATGATTAAATAAATAATCAATTTAAAACAATATAAAAAATTTAATTAACATTAATTTCCCATGGAGCATACCTTGCAAAATAATTAAATGACAAGGAAAACGGGGACAACATGACAATAAAACATGACCAAAACAAGGACTAACGACACACTATGACTAGGGTTGTGGTTTGACAAAGAAATTTAGTTACTACCTCCCAATCAACTATTCCGTTGGGCAATGGACACACTCAAACCTGTGAATCTAGGTAGAGTTGATGTCCTATACCTACAATCCTACAATCAAAATATATATCGTACATGTATATAAATTATGAACAATCACATCGTGAAGAGAAAATTGGGGAATCGCAGGGTGCTTGCAAGCGAGTGATACAATCTCGTTCCCTTCATCAATACAGTGTCACATCAAAATTGATAGAACTAAAAAACCAAATAACTACAGATGAACATATATCAATATCAACTCACAAAATCAACTATGCTAACCAGAGAGCATATCATAATCAATAATCATCAATATAGTGTACCATCACATCTGTAACGCCCCACCTCGCAACCCTAGAGGAAGTTGCAATTAACTACTCAAACGTACTATTTTTTTTTTGTTTAAGTACAATTTACATGCAAGTGCACTACCCATTGCAAACAACCCCTAAGGTTACAAGACTGAGATTACTTTAAGACCCAAACAAAAAACATGAATGGAAACCATAACATTCATTTACATAATAAATTAGAAATACATACATTCCATACAAGGTAAATTACATCAAGAATAAAAGATACCATCAGATCCCAAAGTACAATAGTCTAATAAGGAGATTACATCTCTCATTCCCCGAATGAGGTAAATCCAAGAAGCATGATTACAAATTACATCTTCCACCTTGAATACAAATGAGGGGTAATAAATTACAAGATCAACTAAAATGAATAAAGCATTAAGAGTAACTGGATCCCACGAGCTCTCCAACTGAAAATAGCATCAACACGAACAAGAAGAAAGCCCAATGGAGTAAGGTGCATGTTCCACAACCAAGTGGTACCCGAAGGCCTACCCCCCATGCTAGGAGATAGTAACAAGGATTCCTAGCCAAGACCAACTACCTTTAGACATAGGCTAGTACAAAACTGAACCACATTGACACAACCAATCACATGTTCAACACAAGTAAAACCATTCACGTGATCACATTGCTTCCAGTTATAAAATAGATCAGGTATGTTAAGAAAACCAAACATATAATAAACAAGTACCAACTGTTGTCATAGAAAGAGTGTCATCACACAACTCGACATGGGATGTCCTCTGGGAATCTTCATAGTCTTTGGCCCCCACTAAGGGTTATCCTGGTGGCCTCAACCGAATCTCGGCCCCCATACTCACTCATGCATAATCAAATACCTTTCGTAAGGACAAGATAGATGACCTTGCCATTCCAGGCCTTCCCACTCATCCCAAGTCTAAACGAGCACTTGTGTCTATGAGTGAGGAAAAATTATTTTGATTAGTGAGAAGTTAGTCCTAATCTTCTAAGTATTGTTTTAGTTATCACTTGATTAAACCACCTCTAAAGGTTATCCAGTTTACCTCTTTGGGCTCTGCCGCCTAACAGAAGCCACTCTTCTACTTGACAACACACAATCGAACCAATTACCAGGGGAACCCAAGTGCATACAAAATAGATATACAACCACTCCAACTCTAGGAGGAAACATAAAATGAAACACACTCCAAACACTGGAGGCAACAACTCACATAACAAAGACACTCCTTCAAGGAGGCACAAATCCCATAATCCACTCCTTCCAAAGGAGGCACGAAACATCCCCGTTCGTGGAAACCAGGTAATAACATTGACATAATCTCATGCACTACCCAAGGGAATTAACAAATGGTTGACCTCGCAAAATGACAACCCCCAGCCTCTAGGGTCCTTTAGAAGACTTACATATTAAAGACACTTAACCCATTTCCCCAAACATGAACACAAAGGAATTAATCACATAAAGCAATTGCGAGGAAATAAACTAATTTTGGATATATTAAATCCACTTCCTTTAATATAACTCAATAGTTTATTGTCTTAATGAAACTAATTCAATGCGCCTCTCTTAGACAAAGGAAGATATTTAAACCAAAATATTTAATTCCTTGATTGCTTTTAAATAATAATAAAACACACATTTACTTCATCATTTCAAATCAAGTAGACAACATGATACGACAACCCACATATTTAAAACCCTATCTGGAAGACTTAACAACCTTTTCAAATTAACTTCTCCCAAAGTGATAATAGAAGGAATTTCATTTAAGCAAATAATTTAATCAAAATTAAATCTACTTCGGATTTCCTAATCCACTTCTTAATTAACATTCAGTACTTTATTGCCTTAATAAAACTGAATTGAATAACGACCCTTTTGGACAAAGATAAAATTTTAAATCCAATATCACATTCTCTAATTGTTCTCCATAATTATAAAAATTAAACGTTTATTTCAACCATTCATAAAATAACATTTTTAAAATAAATAAATGTTTCCTCTTTATGACAAAATCATTCCTAAAACAATTAACTTATCTTAATATCCATATCATCTAAAATAAATATATTGTTCCACCCAAAATATACTATTTTACAATAAAGTATGTAATTTGTCTAAAAACACAATAATAAAGATTCCTTAATTACCTTTAAAACCTACCCTTAATTAAATCAATATTTCATATTATATATATATATATATATATATATATTTATTCAAAATATATATACATATATCATAACTTAATGCACAACTAAAAAATATATATTTTATCACTAATATATATATTTTAATATTAAAAAAAGAATCTAATTTAAAATATTATTTTAAACATTTCCTTCATCAATTCAAAACATGACATTTTAAAATCGCTATTTCTCCTTTGCAAATTAAATCATTTTAAAGTCAAATAGTCTCGTTATATAAACATAATACCTTCAAATCCAATATTTATCTTTTCAAATATAATATTCAAAAATAATTTCATCAATTCAACTATGAACACAACATTTAAATTTCCTCAAATACATCTAAATCATGCCATTTGAAAATCAACATTTTCCCATACATATTAAATTTGTGTCCACAACAATAAACATATATTTTAACATAATATATAATAATATTTTAATACTATAAATTATAATATAATATATTATTTAAAAATATTTTAATATTACAAAATATAATATACAAGAAATTTTATATATATATATATATATATATATATATATATATATATATATATATATATATATATATATATATATATTATTAATAATATATATTAATATTTTAAAATTATAAAATATAATATAAAATATTATTATAAATATTTTAATATTATAAATTATAATATATAAAATATTATATATATATAAAAATAACTGCCAAACGAAAAGGCCCCACACATTTTAACATGGGGAGGCGTGCGCTTTAGGGTTAGGGCGTCGACTTCCCAGCCGGCCATGGCGGTGGCTATGCTAACACAGTCGACCCATGGTTGGGCGCGACTATGGTAACACATCCGACCCCTTCCAAGGGTGGCGGCTATGTTAACACAGTCGCCCCACTTAGTGGGCGGCGGCTCGCCCCCATTTGGTGGCGGCAGTGGCGAATGAAGGATATGGGGGTCGCGTTGGGCATGGCTCCCCCCCACATGCCTCCCATGGGGGCGCGGTGGGGGTGAGCCCCCAGCCCCCCCACAAAATATTTTTTTTATTATATATATATTTTTTTTAAAACATTCCAACGAAAACCCCTGCAGATAAGAAAAATCCGTGATTTGGGCCAGGGGTCGAATTTTAACACCATTTTTACAGTAACTCCAAATAAAATATATAATATATACATATATATATATATATATATATATATATATATATATATATATATATATATATATATATATATATATACATATGCATATATACATATATATATATACATATATACATATATATGCATATGTATATATATTATATATTTTCAAAAAGGAATTTTCAGAATCAATTGGGAAAACCAATCATAAAAATAACCATTTTTTCAGTTAAGAACATTTTATTTTTGAGAAAGATCATATATAAACAAAGGTTTTCAATTTTGAAGCAAGTTTTAACATGGGTATTTCTTGCAAACAACAAATAGAGTTTAAACATTTCCAAACAGCATAATAAAACTGTAAATCCTTTCAAAATAAAAAACTAATTGAAAGAACCCGGTTCCAAAAGCTTGGTACTGATAATGGAGAAAAGCCTTCTCCTCACTTTCAATACCCTTCCCAGTAGTCCAATACAACTTCACCAGAAACACCAAATCCAAAACCTACAAGCAGCAATAATCTTCTTCCCTTCTCTCTTTTTCCAATTTTCATCCTCCTCAAAATTTTATAAAAATTCCAAATAATAGCCAAAAAAGGAAAAATATCTATTCAACCACCATAATCAATTTTCAGAAACAAAACAGAATATATCCCAATTTTCAATTTGCATTTTTCTAATTTTCAAAAACAAAAAAAATTTAAATCTTTTTCAAAATATCCCATTTAACCTTTTCAATTTCCACCTTCACACAAAATATCTATAAATTCCAAAATGCATATCTTAATTTAATTTCAACACAATTAATATAATTAATCAATAAAATAAATCTAATCAAGATTAAATCATTTTATTAATTAAATTAAATTAATTAATAAATTAAATAACATCTTCCAACATAGTAAACAGATTAATCTATTGAACAACTTAAATACATAACACAGTTAATTATCATTTTCTCACTTGCAATTTAAATAAAACCAAGGCAAATAGCACAATGTTATCGCAACTAAACCAGACTAAAACCCAACGACACACTATGACTAGGGTGATGCCTTGGCACGGAAAACCTAACTACTATCTTCCAATCGAATACCGTTGGGCAATGGACACGCTCAAACCTATGAAACTAGGTGGAATCGATGCCCTGTACTTGTCAACCTATGAACAAAAAGTATATTCACATGCATAAATATGGCATAATTAATTACACACCGTGAAGATGAAATCACGGAATCGCAGGGTGCTCGCAAGCGAGTGATGCGATACCATCCCCTTCACCAATACAGTGTAACTAACTGACAAATATAACATAATAATTAATCCAAAGCATAAAACATCATTAATTCAAAAATCCACTTATGCTAATTCAAAGCATGTCATAATGATAACATCGGAATAAAATACCTTCACATCAAAATATAACATTCACATCACTTTATAGATAGCGATCACATAGTAACCGAGTTCCAAAGTCAAAGTACAAACATAAAAAACACATAATAAGGTATCTGAATATCCAAAAACACATCAAAGCAACAAAAAACACAAGGATACACTGTCCAGCTAGAAGGAAAAATGGAGGGGTATTACAACATCTCAAACTAAAAACCATCATCACTTTAATGTCAACGATCAAATAACAACTTCATAGTATCATAGTCTATCAAAATAAAAGCACTATCTGAAAACATGATCAAATCAGAGGGGTGCTACATGGTCTCTCTGTGAATAGATTTGGGATGCCAAAGGTGGTAAATGATTGAGTCACCTATGTTCACGCCATCGATCTTCCTAACCTTATGGAGGATGTAGGGGCTGCTTAATCTGGAAGGTATTTGTTCTTCCCTTAATGGAATGTAGACATTCTAGACTTTTCATTTCAAATGCATATTAGAGAATGAGGGAGAATCCACTCAGTGCATCTAGTTTTTTTTTCTTAGCTAGAAGGATCTTTTATAGTAGGGATTTTCGATGACTTTCCTTGTAATGCCCCGCCACACAAACCCCCAAGGACAACAAAAACAACTAACAATTGCAGAACATTTTTTTTAAAGGATAACCACTTTGCAATAACCATTAATTAAATAATCATACAACATTATGATGATTACATAACAACACCTAACTAGTCCCATGGAATTTCATGGTTGCATTACTCATAAACATTCCCAACCATAACATTATTACAAACTAAATACCAAGTGAAAAACCGATAGAAGTATACATTCACAAGATAACATATTGATAAGCATACAACCATGCATAACCAATAAAGGTGACAAGAGTACATACATCATTTATTACATATCAAATCCATAGTTCAATACTATAATTATGGAGCATATTTCCATAAATACAACACATCAAAGATACAATAGTACATTACATAATGCTTCCCTTATATCAACGGGAAGAGTACATCGAGTACAAGAATATTACATCAATGAAGAATATAGTACAAACATATAACATTCTTCAACCAGGAGCAGCCCTGGAATTCTCAACATTCGCTTCCACTTCTCAAATTACAAACACAATCTGGGAACCCAATGGGGTGCATAGCACATTCCACCCGACCATATGGACCCGAAGGCCCACCCCCCATGCTAGGAGATAACAAGAAGGACCCACAACCAAACAAAGGTCAAGCAGACAAGACCAACACAACTTCAACACAAAACAACAATAAACACATACAAATAAAACATAAAACAAACATAAGGAACCTTCACTTCTAGAGACACAAGAATGACAAAGGGAAATCACAACAACCATGGTTTCTAAAGGAAGGAGTGTCATCACATAAGCTAAACATGGGTTACCCAATGCGAATCTTCATGCCTATTGCATGGTTCTCTTGAGACTAGGATGTGTAAGTATGTTATGATGCATGTGATCTCCTAACAGGAGATGGTTAGATCATGGATGTCATGTTTATGTTCAAGGTTGGAGCTTTGACATTGATCTTGTGTAGTTCTCTTAAGTATTGGGTACATTAATCATTTGCTTGATTACTTCATGAATGTGTTGTGTTACATTTGGAGTTTGGCATGGTTTGGTTGGTTACAGGCCCTCATGGATACTTGGAGAAATAGGTGAGGCTGGAATTCTCTTTTGGTAAGAGATATTTGTTGGAATGGTTACTTGTTAGGAAAAAAAAAAATTCAACAGAAAAGATCGAGGAGCCTACACCTTGGTTGAACATGAGTTCAACACACTCAGTGGTTTAGCATACCTCCATAGAGGTGGTTTGGATACAAAGACTTGGGAAAGGTATTGGTTTGGTTGATAATGGGAAGGTATTAATTGAGAAAGTTAACACTTTAATTAATGTTATAGATTATCTTATGAAACCATATAGATAAGTTCTCTTGGTTTTAATCATTTGCTTGGAAGCTTCATGATTATGCAGGCTACATTTGAAGTTAGCATGGATTGATTAGTTGGTACAAAGAAGGCCATTGGCCTTGAGTCTTGTACTTGTTATATTATTCCTTGTTTAGAATAATTTCAATGTATAATGTCAAGTGGGAGAATGTTGGAAATAGGATGCCATTTAATTGCAATCCTAAACATTAGTTATTTCATGAGCCTCCTAAATCCTTGGAAAGTGTTCAACAACTCTAGGATTAAGAAGGAATTAATAATTGATGAAATAATCATGATAATTGACATGTGTATGTTATTATAAATGTTAGGAACATGTGGGGATTCCATGGTATGGGCTCCTACAAAATAGGAGCATATGGGCACACACATGGGAGGTGACACTCACCTTAAGTTCAGTTAACTGAGTGGTAAATTGAGTATACTTCAGAAATGCATCCTAGGTTCCTACAAAATAGAGATTTTGTTTTATGCATGTTGAGTACCTATAAAATAGGGTTTGAAGTTCAGTTGAAGTTTGGTTCAGTTCAGTTGAAGTTCAATTCAGTTCAGTTCAGTTCAGTTGAAGTTCAATTCAGTTCAGTTCAGTTCAATTGAAGTTCAGTTCAAGTTCAATTATCTTCAGTTAGTTTTAGTTGCATGTTAGTTGACTTCAGTTAACTTGAAATGCATGGATAATAACTTGAGTTGCATGATAGATAATAGGAAATACCTTCAGTTAACAAGAGATGACCATTCTTGCATGAATGGTGTTGAGAAAATTTTTAGTTAACAAGAAATATCTTGGACCCACTTTGGGCTCCCAAGTTGGCTTCTTGGAATTAACTCCTTTGCATGCAAAGATATTTTTGAAGGCCTAGTTAAGTGGGGCCCTCTTTTGGGTGCCAAATTTGAAGATAAAGCCTTAAGATATTTATAGGATGAAGACTAAGTTGTGACTTCAGTTTGGTATGCCCAAAAGGAAGAAGGAGATGATTTGATATTGGTTTTCATGGTACAACTCCACTTGCATGAAATAGGCGTACCTTTAAGGGTTAGGGCTTGAGCATTGTTTGTGTAACTCATTTGGAGTTTACAATGTTGGAGAAAGTCTATATCTCAAGCAAGTTGTAGAGAGAGTTGGTAAGTTTGATTTGCAGGTTGTGAAGAAGTTTGGTGAAGGCTGAAGAGGTATTCTCAAACAAGAATTGGAGCTATTGTAATCTACTTCAGAGATTAAATAATAGATTAATTCTTGGTGGAGTTTTTTACCCAAAAGGGTTTTCTCCACGATATATTCTTGTGTAATCTTTCTAATACCCTGTCTACTTCTTCTATCAACTTTTGTCTACATTCTACAACAGTAAAATGGATTAATCAAGATAATCACCCACAAAGAATTTATAACAAAAGGAAAAGCTTATTTAGATCAGCAATCTTAAATTTTAACAGAGTATTAAGCTAAGAAAACACCTCAATTTTCAACAATAAGCTTGACATG
Organism: Sequoiadendron giganteum; assembly: GCA_007115665.2. Lineage (NCBI taxonomy): Eukaryota > Viridiplantae > Streptophyta > Pinopsida > Cupressales > Cupressaceae > Sequoiadendron > Sequoiadendron giganteum. Next base: position 596,622,708 of record CM021106.1, on the reverse strand, counting down.
GGTTACCCAATGCGGATCTTCATAGGTTACCGGCCCCTCTACCTGGTTAAACCCTGGCAACCTCAACCGATCATCGGCCCCCATTCTCACTCATGTAGGATCAACATACCTTTCGAAGGGACAAGGCAATTGATATTCACCATTCCAGGCCTTCCCACTCATCTCAAGCCCAAACGAGCACTTGAGCCATGAGTGAGGCTAACTTATCTGGATTAATATGAGATGCTACCCAAAACCCCTAATTACTTGTTAGGTTATCACTAATTATGGAAACTCTCAATGAGTTACCCGTACACCACTTTGTGCGTCGACCCCCATTGAGAGCCACTCCCCCTACTAACAACAACACAATACAAGGAACAAGGGTGTACCTCAATTCACATAATGTAAAGATATACACAACACACAACATGCGAGGTATAAACCATCCCGCAAATACATTCCATAACACTGAACCAAGTACAAAAGACGCACCACCCACTAACATAAATGACACAAGTCACCAAATGCACTAAACCAACAAAGTGCCCATCAAGAGTCAAATTTTCCCCCAAGCCTCTGGAAATCAATAAAAACAATCTACCCATTCACCCAAAGCTTAAAGCTAAGGAAATGAACAACAACAAATGGGTTCTCGATATATTTCAACACGAATTCAATAAACAGAAACTCCTCAAATCAAATCAACATAAAAGGAAAGACACAACAACTTGGAACCACTAAAATCAACCCTCAATCTCACTAACGCATCACAAGTAATACATTTAAATGGCTTCGTAAGTATTCATCACCTTTTATTTGAACGTCATTATAGAACCATTTGAATAAATTAAGAAACTACATATGAACATATTTCACAAATATACAATCAAATACTAATAACTCCACCACTTATTACTTTACATTTAACAAGTACATCTATACCTGTTCTTTACCAAATAGATATTTAATATTTATAACTTATAATTATATATGCATATAACTCAACATCAATAAATAAAAGCAAGTAAACATCTAAGTTTTCACTTTTACACAAACAAATTATTCTTTTAATAAATCATGAAATATTGAAATCAATGATTAGTGAGTCAGGAACATTATTGAGATATCAATGTGAGCCTAATCATAAGATAGATTTAATTGAAACAATACAGTTTTAAAATGATTTATAATGTATAAACTAAATATGCATTCTAACTCAATTAAACGTCCAATAAATATAATTGTAATAAATAAAGATATATATGGCGTGCTTCCTAAATTTAAGTGTAATACCCTGCCACGTAACCCTAGAGGAAGTTGCAATTAACTACTCAAATGCATAATTTTTTTTTGTTTAAAGTACAATTAACATGCAAGTTCACTACCCAATGCCAACAACCTCTAAGGTTACGAGACTGAGATTACTTTAAAACCCAAACATACATCACATTTGCATCCATAATATTTATCTACTTAATAAATTAAGAACACATACATTCCATACATGATAAATTACATCATAACAATAAGAGATACAATAGGATTTCATATAACAATAATTTAACAAGAAGATTACATCTCTCATTCTCTAAATGAGGTAGAACCAATAAGCGTGATTACAAATTACAATCTTCCAACTCGATTACAAATGAGGGGTAATAAATTACAAGAATCAACTAAAATCAATATAAGCATGTAAAGTAATTGGATCCCATGAGCTCTCCAACTAGAAATCTCATCAACACGAACAAGAAGAGAACCCAACAGAGTAAGGTGCACATTCCACCCAACCAAGTGGTACTCGAAGGCCCACCCCCCTATGCTAGGAGATAGTAACAAGGATTTTTAGACAAGACCATCTACCTCTAGCTATAGGCTAAAACATAACTGAACTAAATCAAATACCAATACATCACTAACACAATGGTTATAATGCTTCCAGAGTTAATTAAACAATTGCAACATTGTTACAAACATATTGCTGACTTAGGAGAAGTGTCATCACAATGCTACATGGGATATCCTGGTAAGTCTTCTTAAGCCCCGGCCCCCATCTCAGGATCTCTTGGAAACCTCTAACAACTCCCGGCCCCTCATGCAAACCAATGCGGAATCAGTTATCTCTTGTAGAGACAAGATAATGATCTTTCCATTCCAGGCCTTCTCGTCCCATCCCAAGTCTATACAAGTCATTGCGTCCATGAGCAAGGCACAATTACTCTTATTAAGTGTTTCATACTACCTATTCCTCTAATAAGTTTATTTACATTATCACTGGATTAACTAATTCACAATGAGTTACCCTGGCACCACTTTGTGTGTCGGACCTCATTGAAAGCCACTCCTCTAAGACAAAACTTGGAACAACTCCACAACCCAAGGGTAAACTAGTACAATCTAAGGATATTAAATCCCTATCCAAAACATAAAAGCAATACATTCTCATTCGTGATAACCGGGTAATTTACTGGATACAACTATACACACTACCCAAGGCAATTCAAAGGCTGACTATCATTATACGACAACCCCAAATATTTAAAACCCCCTCTAGAAGACTTATTAACCCTTCTAAACAATTTCCCCCAAAACGAAAAACATAAGAAAATTTACATTTAAAAGAGAAGTTTAAACAGGAATTAAATCTATTTTTGGATTTCCTAAATCCACTTCCCTTAGTAAAATTCAGTAGTTTATTGCCTTAATAAAACTAATTTACTAATGTCTCTTTCAAACAAAGGAGGGAATTTAAACTATATATCCAATTCCTTAATTGCTTTTAAATAATAATAAAATAAAACATTTAATTTCTTCAATTCAAAACATATCATTTTTAAAATAACCATTTCTTCTTTTCAAAATAAATCATTTTAAAATCAAATACATTCATCTATTAAAACATATTATTTTTAAAATCTTCCAATTACATTTAACACATGCCATTATTTAAAACATCAATTAAATATATATTTAAATATATAAACATAATCATTCAATTATATATATATATATATATTTTAAACCTTATTATAAAAATTTCCAAAACCAACAATATATAATAATATAAAAACATATATACATATATATATTTTAATATTTATATATATTAAATATTTTAATATTATAATAAAATATAATATAAAATATTATAATTAAAAAAAAATGAATTTAGAGAGGAGAACCCGCGTAGGGTTTTTGGGGAAGTGCGCGCCAAAGTTGGAGTTGGGGTGGTTGTATTTAACACAGCCGACCCATAGATGTGGGCGATGGTTGTGTTTACACAGTCGAACCCCCAATGGGTCGACGACTATGTTTAAACACAGTCGCACCCCCAACAGTGGGTGTGGTTGTGTTTAAACACAGTCGAACCCTTAGAGTGGGTGCGGCCAGTGTGTGTGGGGCGCATTGGGCATGGCTCCCCCACAGCGCCTCCCATGGGGGCGGTTGTGGGGTGAGCCCCCTACATCCCCTAAAAATCCATTTTTTATTTTATATATTTAAAAAAAAAAAAACCCTTGCAAATTTTGAAATCCGTGAAATGGAATTTTGACAAGGGTTTTCTTCTATTGATTTTAACAATGATAAAAAATATACAAATATATATATATATATATATATATATATATATATATATATATATATATATATATATACAGATTTATCTAAATTATAAATCCAGTAGTGAAAATAATTTCCAGAATGATCATTTACAGCCAAATCCAATTTTGTTTTGAGAAAAACAGTTTGAATACAGAGGTTTTTCCAATTTCTTTTTCCAATAATAAATCTAAAAGAGAAAGAACAATGAAATTTTTTCAAGAGTTTTATTCTCCCCCAACAGAGATTTTTCCAGAATTTTCTTCAAGATTTCACATGGGTTTTTCTTTCAATTCAAACAAAGTTTTTCTTTTTCAACAGCATATAAATCTATGAATCTTTTAAAAAATGAAATCAAATTAATAAACAAGAAAACCTAGTTTTCAAAAGATTGAGAGGATGCCAAATGGTGCAATGATTCTTCCACAAATTCTAGCTCCTTCCAAGAAAATCAACAAAGCTTCTCCACAATCCAACATCCAAAACCAAAACCAGAATCCTTCATCTTCCTTCTCCTTTTTTTTTTTTCAATTTTCATGGTTATAGCCAAAAACTCCATGAAAAAAATAAAATATCTCTTTCAACCACCAACATAAATTTTTTAAAAACAAAAACAAAAAATATCTTCAAACTTCTTTTTGCATTCAAATTCTCCAAAACAATGCAAAATAAAATATTTTTCAATTTTCAAACAAAATATCTATCAATTCTAAAAAATAACTTAATTCAATTCAATTAATTCAATAAAATAAATATAATCCAATGATTAAATTATTTTACTAATTAAATTTAATTAATTAAATAACATCTTCTAACATAATAAACTAGATTAGTTTAATAAACAACTTAAATATTTAATGTCATTTATTTACCTTTTTCAACTTGAAATTAAATAATATTAAGGTGAAATTGAATAACATTAAAGCAACCAAACCGAACTTAAAACCAACGACACACTATGACTAAGGTGATGACTTGACATGGAAAACTTAGCTACTATTTCCCAATCAAATACCGTTGGGCAATGGACACACTCAAACCTGCAAAACTAGGTGGAGTCGATGTCCTATACCTGTAAACCTGCAAACAACGCGTATATTGAACATGCATATATATATCATAATAAAACACACCGTGAAAAGAAAATCATGGAATTGCAGGGCGCTCGCAAGCGAGTGATGCCATTTTGTCCCATTCACCAATACAGTGTCACAAAACTGACGAATCTAACATCAATAATCTAATCAAAGACATAAAACAACATTAATTCAAATATTCTCTATGCTAATCTAAAGCATGTCACAATGATAACATCAAAATAAATACCATCACATCAAAATATAACATCACATCGCATTACAATTAGCGATCAAATAGTAACCAAGTACCATAGTCAAAGTACTAACAGAAAATAAAACATAACGAAAAAAAACACTATTTGATCAAAAGAGAAAAATGGAGGGGTGCTACATTATACACTATCATAAACTAATTATTTTTTATTTAAATAAAAATCACAAACAAATTGTTTTTATTTAATATCATATTATATATATTTGTACATATATTTATATAGAGAGTATTATTGTACATTTATATATAGAGTATTATATAATTATATTTAATTAAATAATGAGTTGTTTCAAATTAAACAGTATTAAATCGGATAGCAATAAATGCTTTGTTGTCATTCACAGCAAATTGAAACCAAAACAAAACCGCAAAAGACTAAACACTCACACACACATATATATAAATATTTAATTTTAATTAAACTGTTGTTAAATACATCTAAGTTAGGAGGTTTGAGTGTTAGAACAACATACAGCTAAACATAACTAAGCAGCACCATACCCATATTAACCAAATATACACTTCTATATATATATATATATATATTAAAACAAACAACATGTTAGGCCATAGGTGCAGCCAATACCCCTCTGCAGAGTTTGATAAAAAAATACCATCAATCGTCAGAAGCTTGGAAGCATGGAGCAACAAAACATCGACCACTAAGACCCTAAGCTAGATGTCGCTCGTGGCTGGCAAGAAGGCCAAAAACTCAAGGGCATAAATCAGAAATTTCACCAATCAAATATAAAAAGGAGCTAACAATATATTTTGAATGGAGGACCAAGAAAGATATGCGAATGGAGGGAGATGTACGCCAATGGCCAATATGGCATGAGAGAAGCTTAAAAGATGAAGGCCATACTTATGTCCAGCAAAGGCGACAGAGAAGGCTTAGAAATTTTAAGAAAGGCAACTTGCATAGGTCCACACGATGCCCATGCATTTATCATGATGGGTGAGCTATAAGTGTCGACCCCCAATGCAGCCTTAGAATTCACAAATGGAGGCATCAGGAAATGATGAATCTATGCAAGCAAAATGTTGAAGCACTACCACGATGAGTTCTCAAAATAAAATAAAAACAAAGTATGCAAGACTCCCAATATTCGACTGGTGAGGCAGCAATCCTAAATATATACCTCACCTAACAAAAACACATTCCTAGTTTCAATAGGTGGTGATGTCTCTCATAAGGGTCGATTCCCATGATGGTCTCACCCGCACCCACTAATTGCCTCAATTTCAACGCAAACCAGCATAGTAAGAATAAAAAAATAAAAACCGGTGGAGCAAGGCAGACGACATGATTACAAACAGTCGGCCCATCAATTGCATCGATCTCATATAGCATCGATTGCACTAGGAATACTCCAAAGCATCTATGGGCAACGTATACCAAAAGTGGTAAATAACTATTTTAAATTTTGCAAACTATCGATGCCTGATAAGATTCATTCAAACTAAACTATAAAGCTATAAGACATCTAATATACCTTGGGGCTAAAGTATAGCAAGGAGAAAATGGTGAATCCAAGGAAATCAGACGACCTTCCAAGATAAAGGTCAAATCGAATGCAAGAAGGTGGATAACAGGTTGACCGATAGAATAAGCAACAAGAAAATCCAAGATATACCAACAATGGAAATAGTAACAACGATTTCCCAAGTACATATATAACGAACTTCCAGCACTCAACTTCAGAAAACCATATTCATGCAAATAAATTTAATAACGAACCTGGAGTCCTACGCCTAATATTGGAGACGCTACGTTATAATGAATTTCTTTTGCGGCCTTGAATCTGTTCTTCAGAACTTAGTCACCTTCCCGAATTTTTACTTTTCTTCGAAACAATGTCAATACAATACCCAAAAATCCCCTTCCAAAATTATTTCTTTTGCATCTAGCAAAAGTTTTCTTTTTGAAAATCAAAGACTCACTCCCAAAAATTTGAAAAAAAGCATTATAAAATCAAAAAGACGTTTTTGAAAAACCAAATCAATAATAATAGCAAGTTTCTTCTATTTACTTTCAAAATCAAAGCATAAATAAAAAACTAAAACTAAAATCAGCAACTTGCACCAACTTTTCCAATTCAAACAGATGCATGTAATTGCATGCGAAAACTTTCCTCGATTAACATTATCACTTACATTTCCATTTAGAATAATTCTAAAATAATAATTAAATAAACAATTTTACTATCTAATTATCAATTTAAAATTTAACAATTTTATAATTGAAATATTATTCTATCTAACAATTAAAAACATTAGTATCAACAATTAAAAATACTATATTCATTTAAATCAACACAACATTTAAATTTACAAATTAATCTAATAATTTAATTAAATACTTAACACTTTCACATAATCGCTTTGATAATTAAATTTAATACTTTAATTAGATTATTCACAACAATAATAAACATCGTTAAATCAACAGACCAATTAACGTCATTTAATAATGTACTTAATTAAAGCAACACAAAATTAATTAAACGACATTATAAATTAACAACTATATTAAATGATTAGACAACATTAATAATACAATTAAAATTGATCAACAAGCCAACACAAATAAACATTTACACAACTGACCCAAAGACCAAAGCGGAGAGGCCCTACATTCCTCAAACTTCGTCTATGCTTCCCACATTTTTGTGAATGTCTAGTAAGGCCCTTGTAATTGCAAGGTATGACAATTATTGTTGCTGAGCTTTGATGCATGTCCCTTAGATGTTACTGGAAATATGAGATCACGCACATTAATATAGTGTGAGCCTATTTTTCTGATTGTTTTAATTATCATCACCAATATCCTTCACAAGAGCAAGGTTGCCATCTTAAAATGATGGAAATGGTTCACATCTATCAGAACAATTTCTCTTGCAGAAAACTTGAAGAGGAATATAGATATTACATGACAACCAGAACATACTTGGAGGTTCTTAACAACTCTAATAGTTGTAGGAGAGCCATGTTTAACAAACCAAATGCAAATGCTAACTTTTTATTATCATCGCAGATTTAGGATTGCATTGCCTTCTCTCCCACAACATTAAATAAAAGTCTTGAATCTTGAATACCCTACTACCTTCACTCGACAAGCCAATTTCTCAAACTATGCTTTCTTCTCCCGTGTTTGTGACTGTGGTCTAATTTCTACACATGATGCACCTTGCATATGTCTATCGGTTTGTAATGCACTATGTTTATTCTTTTTAAAATTTGATGAAATCTCTTCTTTAGGAAATTTGTTGTGCTCTATGTTTATATTAATGATGGTTTTCACGAGTTGAAATTATTGAGTCAAATCTGCCTTCCACACATTGCTTAGGTGATGTGAATTTAGGTAAGACGATTATGTTTATATATATAATATATATATATTTATATGTATATGTATGTCTAGGTCTGTTAAATTCTTATGTATTTATTATAATATAGTCTGCCACTGTTTTGTAATGTAGATAACAACTTGTGATGTTCCATTTGCATATATATATAGGTATATGTATATATATATGCTTGCATATTTGTATACATATATACTTGTACATTTATTATGGTAATAATAAGGATTATTTGGTCTTGGGGATAACTATGAATATATTCAAATGGAAAAGGATAATTTTTCCTTTTAGCAAATGATTATGTTAGATTAAGAAATTGGAAACATTAAATAGTTAGAAGGATGATATATTGGATAACTATAGAATTGGTTAAATAAATGAATTTGAGGATCTATTTAAATGATTATTTGAATTTATTATTTAAATAGGGAATATCGATTTATTTCTTCTAGATAATTAAGTTCTCTTAAAAATTGTAAGGGATGGCATAGTTTAAAGATAAACTTTTCCTCTATTGCTTTCTTTAAGTGATTCTCTATACGTAGATTTAGGTGAGGAAAAATGGTTCTATCTATTTATTTTTGAAATTCAATGAGTATCTTTGAAAGAATAAATAAATGAAATTTCTATGATATTAATATTTAGGTGATTATTTTTAATAATTAGAATTTAATAAAGTAAATAGGATTATATTTAAGTTTGGGAATGTTTATTGATTATGTTAGTTAAATGAATAGGGGAACTTGATTTACTTGTATTTAGATAATTGGAAAGATTTGATTAAATGAATGGATTAGATTATCCGTTGCTTTGTGAATTTACTATGTAATTAGTATAGTTGTATTATAGTGGTAAATGCTCTATTAAGTAATTTAAGTAGATTAAGTTAACATGAGTACTCTGAATTGTGCAGACAATGCCTTTTATGGAGTATTTTATGGATTTTTTGATTGTTTGTTCGTGTTGATCTATTGGGTTGATTTTAGAAATGTGTTGTGAATTGGTTGATTTTACTATTGTGTTCATGATTGTTGGATATTGCAAAGATTTTGGTTATTGTGGTTGAATTTGGTTGTGAGTTAGATTATTGTTTTAAATGAGAATCTTAATATAATTTTCAAGGTGGCTTCCAAAGGTTAAGTGATTTGTTTTGTGTTGGGGTTCTTATGCACGTGTTCCTCGTGAAACTGTGATCTTATTCCATATATTATGCTTATGAGGGTTGTAGCCTTGCATCGTTGTATTTCTTTTATGATATGACTTTAGGTGAGATGGGTCATGCCTCGCTTATGTTTTTGATCTTATGATTATTGTACTTTGTCCAAATGGTATACCCTAGATGTTATGTGGATCTTTTAGGTGTTGGTAGGGAGAGTGGCTCTCCATGGGGGTCGGCACACAAAGTGGCATCCTGGATAATCCATGTGAGATTTTCGTAACAAGTGATAACCTAAGTAATGAATTAATGGGTTGAGTAGGTTAACATTAATCAAGATAAGTGGATGCTTCACCCATGCCTGTAGCGATTGCTTAGGCTAAGGATGGGTTGAGAAGGCATGGTTGGAAAGACTACTACCTATTCCTCATGAAAGGTAAGTTGGTTTCTCATGTGTCACCCTATGGGGCCAGCGCTGAGAGAGGTAGCCACAATAACCATAGATGGGGGTTGGCACCTAGTGAGAGGCAGTCAGGATAACCCATGCCAGGTCCATACGATGACACTCTTCCCTATAGTATCCTTGTACTTTATTTATGTTCCCTTTTCGTTATGTACCTTTAGAAGCAGTTGTATTCTTTATGGTTTGTTTATTTCAGTTGTGTGTGGAGTCATGTTAGCTCTTGTCTGCTTGACTAGTTGTGTAGTGGGTTCTTATTGTCATCTCCTAGCATGGAGGAGTGGACCTTAGGGTTGTACATGGTTTGGTAGAACGTACTATGTACTCCATTGGATTCCTAGTTGATGTTCGTGAGCATGGATGTTGTATCTTCTATAGAGATTCCAGATCTTGTACCAAATTCTTATGACAACCTTGATGTTATGTAATGTAATCCTTATAGTCGTACCTTATCATGTATTGATGTATCCTTCCCATTTTTATAAGGGAAGCTTGATGTAAACTTGTGAACAGTGTAATGATCTACCCCATGTAGAAAATGTCGTATATGTATTCATTGGTTCATATTTTATGCTCTTAAACGGTGTTGTATCTATGGAAATATATATGATTATGTAATCGTAGAATGAAGTGTATTTATGTAATGAAAGTGATGGATGTACTCTTTGGTATTATTATTGGATTGTGGATGGATTTATTTTTAATGTGTTGGTTGCATGTATGATGTTCATTTGCTTGATGCTATGGTTGTAGAATGAACACTTGTGATTAGCAATCTTTGTTATGGGATTAGTTCATGTTGGTAACATTTATTCGTAATGCAGTCATGTTACCCCGTAGGACATAGTTAGGATAGATGTAGGATTAAATTTCATTCTTGATGTTTTTGTTCGTATGACTCATATTTCATGTTAGTCTTATCCTTTTAAAAAAAATGTCATAATTGTTAGTTAGTTGTATTGTCCTTTGGGGTTTGCATGGTGGGGCATTACATCATGGTATCAGAGCCTAGGTTCATACACTAGGTACTCTAGATACATTAAGCCGATTATGTTGACCTAGTGTGTGTACTCTTGTGGTTATGTTTTCCCTTTTTGGTCATCCGCGCTTGACAACCTTAGACTTATCCTTTGGTGATGTGTGTCTCATAGTGTAGAAAATCGGTGGAAAGGATAAGACCCTTGATGTAATGCGCAATGCACCGATATTCTTCCTACCAAGGATGCATTATGGACCCTTGTGTAGCATTGTGATGTGTGTGTTAGTGGAGAATGCATGTAAAATCATGAATATGGTGCTTAGATTCTTGAACTTTTGTTTTTCCCTTTTTTTTCATCCTCGCCTAGTTGTTTTTGACCCTTTTTCCCGTGGTGGTGTGTGTAGGATGCCTATAATTCGAGGTCACGGTTGTGATAGAGGTCATGGTGTTTTTCGTGGGGCTAACCACCAACCCATCCCTTCTCAAAGTTCCCACAAGAGTGATTGTGAGGAACAACAGGGTTCTCTGAATAAGTAGGAAAGCAGGGGTCAGGATCTGGATCAGTTACATCCCTTGCTCGAGGAGCTTCCTACCCATTTAGACATTGGTCGAGTGGGTGAAGAATTTGGATTACCTATAATAGACGAATCAAAACTGGTTTGGGGAATCTTTTGATTAATAACAGCGAACCTAAAGCAACTAGGGAGGTTTGTATTCCAACTCTCAGATATAGACTTATTCCTTTCTCGAAGTATAGTGATCAGGAGGAACCTATCACAGGAAGTGATAGTGATTCCTAGTCATTTTTCGTGTTGAACTTGTCACAGGTAGTGATAGCTACTTTGTAAATAATTTTGCTTGTTATCGTGTAGCTTTTGGGAATTTATTTCGGATGTGAGAGTTATACCTTTTTTGTTTGTAGGTTTCCACAAGTGAGCTTGATTATGCCTTCGCACTGTTCTCTATTGGAATGATAGTTATTTTGTTTATCGTACATTATGATACTTGGTAGATGTTAGTATTACTGATTTGGATTGGTTTTGGATGACAGATGATCATAATTTGATGTTCATGATACTATTGACTTATGCATATGTTATGATGGTTATATGGAATTATTGTGTGATCGGATTAATTTGATTATGTGAATCATGTGGTTATATGATTATGCTTACTATGCATTGAATTAATGATCGATCTACGTTATTTGTAATATAATTATTGTTGTTCGTTGATATGGTTATTTTTTGAGGTCTTGGTGGGAGGGATGGTGTAACATTACTCGTTCACAAGTACCTTGCTACGTTGTGAATTCCTCGCATGATGTGTTTGTCGTTTGATATATATGTGTGTTGCTCGATAGTGTGGTTGATGCAGGTTTTAGGTACCAGACATCGACTCCACCTAGATTGTCAGGTTTGAGCGTGCCTCAAAAATCCAATGGAAATTTTGTTGAAAATGGAGATGAAAAAAGGTCCCCTACCCTTGCCATCATCCTCGACGAGAATAAGTACCCATCTTGTTACCCTTTCAGTCTGGTTTGTACTCTTGGTCAATTGATTTTCAATTTTGTCCTTCATTGATATCTGGTTTTCTTGATAATTTGATGTTGCTTATATTTATGTATTTTTTATTCTACCTTACAACTTCCACGAGTAAGTTGTGTAATGCCCCGCCACGCAACCCTAGAGGAAGTTGCAAAAAACAACTTAAATAGACTAATTTTTATTTTTTTTAAGTATAAATAATAAGTAAGTTTGCTAACTAATACCAACAACCTCTAAGGTTATGAGACAGAGGTTATATAGAACCTCAACAAAAAACATGAATTAAACCATGTCATTCAATTACAAAATAATTTAAGCACATACATACCAATAAGATAATTTACTTCAAACATAAAGATAACTTTCCATTTCAATAAATCATTCATTACCCATAAGATTACAACTCTCATTCCCCGAATGAGGTAAGTTCAATAAACATAATTACAATTACAACTTTCCACCTCGATAACAACTGAGGGGTAAAATAATACAAGAACAACTAAAGTGAAATACAACATGAACTGATACTGAATCCAACGAGCTCTCCAATGAGGAGTCTCGTCCACATGAACACGAAGATAGCCCAACGGATTTAGGTGCACGCCACCCAACCAAGTGGAACCCAAAGGCCCACCCCCCGTGCTAGGAGATAGTAACCAGGAATCCTAGACGAGACCATCTACCACTAGACACAAACTAACACAAACTGAACCAATACTGGAAACACCAATCACATGTACAACACAAGTACAACTCAAATACCACGCAAGTACAACATGAGTACAACTCTACATGGTCACATTGCTTCCAGAAATAAAGCAGAACAAGTATGTTATGAGAACCATACACACAGAATCGAATACCAACTGTGGTCACATCAGGTATGTTACAGAAACCATACCCATAATAAACAAGTACCAATTGTTGTTCTAGATAGAGTGTCATCACACAGCTCATCATGGGTTGTCCTCTGGGAATCTTCATAGGCTCCGGCCCCCCGCTAAGGGTTGTCCTAGTGGCCTCAACCGAATCTCAGCCCCCATCCTCACTCATGTGGAATCAAATACCTTTCGTACAGACAAGATAATTGACCTTACCATTCCAAGCCTTCCCACTCATCCCGAGTCTAAACAAGCCCTCGTGTCTATGAGTGAGGGAAAATTATATTGATTAGTGTGAAGTACCACCTAATCTTCTAAGTTTTGTTTTAGTTATCACTTGATTAAATCACTTTCGTAAGTTATCTAGTTTACCTCTTCTGGGCTTTGGCCCCTATGGAAGCCACTCTTCTACTTGACAACACACCTACCAAACAATCACCAAGGGTACAAAGGTGCAACAAACACGATACCACGACCATCCTTTCTCAGGAGGAAACATAAGTTCAAACCCTCTCCAAACACTTGGAGGTAACAACAATAATAAAACTACTCCTGACCGCTCCTGACTGTTGATGTTATAGCAGCTTAGGGCTGCACTTCCTTCGCACAAATCACAAGAAGAAGCACATGAATTAAATGAGTAGCCTTCGGCTATTTAATTCATGATTACAATATTTAGTAAATGCAAAAGACCGACCCTTTATGGTTCGCATGCCTTAGTCATTACTTGGGCCGACCTTATTATCGATATTTATTATGGTTCTTTTATGTGAGCCGACCTATGCTGAAGAGGCGCCACACTTGTATAAATACAAGGTCATATTTGTCATTGTAACATATTCATTATTCAAGCAAGTTCGCATTTCCTTAAGATCAAAATTCACACTTCATAGCAGTAGATCCGATTTCAAGGAAGAATATATTCATTTGTATCTTGTGCATCTTGGAGAGGTGTGACCTCATTGTATTCATTGTTGGCCATTGTTGGGCCTGAGTTGTAAGCAGATTTCTGCTCTTGTGCTACATTATATAAGAGATTCATTTGCTGGGTTTTTCTCCCTCAAGAGGAGGGTTTTCCCACGGTATCTTGTTGTGTTCATTATCTTATGTGTTGCAATATTTCTAAGTGCTTTCATTGTTTAATCTAATCTAAGAAACACTAACATGGTATCAGAGTGGGTTCATCAAATTTGTCTAAGCAAGATAAAGGAAGATACTCTGTTTACTTTGTTGAAAATTATTCCAGTCATCTTGGCATCACAAAGAATCGAAGGAAATCGAATTTTGTCTTAAGCAGCCCATCTGAAGTGAGGAAGAAAAGCCATGGAAAAGGAATACTATTGAGGAGCGTTGGCATTCAACAAATTCGAATAAGTCAAGAGTCTATCTGGAAATTTCGTGTTGTGCATCCAACCTCAGTTTCACAGTGCACATTCCAGAAGGAGCAGGTAACACGCATCTGACAATTTCGTCTCTGAAGAATCTGTGCAATGGCAATTGACGGGCTAGTGTTTGGATTAACATTATCATGAAGACTTCAGTGTGCGACATACCAATAGAAGCATTCAATCCCCGAGCACGATTCAACATCATCATCCAAGCGGTACTTCAAACAAGGAGCTTCAAGCAACATCGGATCATTGAGCGACACCACTATCGACGGAGTTCCAAGATCAAAAGTATCACACCCGACACCTAGTGCATAAGAGATAGCCATGCTGGAGATTTTTCATGGAGACTCATGGTTGCCAAGCTAATCCATCGGATCTCAATGACTTCGGTCATCCACATCAAGTGGGAAGCAGATTAAATATAGATCCAAGGAATGTCCATATAGCTATCGGGAATAAATCTCAAGCATATCTAGTGTTGTCCACGAGCATCACATTTAGTCACCTATTTTATCACGGTGCGGGAGCATACTGGGTGTTCTGGATGGAATCAATCACCAAAAGAAGTGTCTTACATTTCTATTATTGCATACTACTGTGGATGCCTCTCTTATGCATTACCTATTGGTCAAAGATTTTCGAGCTGTTAGAATTGAATATTTACTACAGAAGGAGTCGGAATGATCTAACATTCATTCTTATTGTTTCTGTTATATGTTGTAGCGGGAATGATTCAAAGACGTTTTTCATTGGGCTTATCCACGTCAACTCCTTATCGGGCACTTAATGTGTGTTGACATAGCTCCTATTAAATTCCTGTTTGATGGCCAAAGTCTATCGAGAGGATATCGTTTGGATATGATAATTGAAATATCCAACATAATCACTATTGCCGACGTCAATTGTTCACTTGATATTGGGTTTATAGATTTATAGTCACGACCCCTATCCTATGGAAAAATAAGTGTATCGTAGGATTCAAATAATGGGCCATGTCATTCATTTTTGAAGTGGTCAATCATTGCAGCCGCCTCATAATTGGTTGTAATCACAGCTTCTATTAATAATATTGCCATAAGGAGATGATACGGGAGCATTTCTGGAAGCAACAGTATCGCAGGTATTATATGAAACCTTCACGGGAGGATTGGTGTGATCCTGAGTTATGGCCGTGTGTATGCTCATTGGTGTGGCTATTAATTCATGCTATAACATTGAGATAGCCTGAGCATTAGGCAATCTGCATCCAAAAGTCACAGGATATCGAAGTCATACCGAATGAAGAAATGATCAAGCTTGGAGTCATAGCTTGCAAACATTGGACTACATTGATGATAGGAGATATCTCTCGAAGACAAAGTACCTTTTAGGTTGTCATTGTGTTCAAACTGTGAAGGTTAAAAAGATAAGTATTCTTTGGTTGTTGAGTTATATCATTTATTTGTACTTTGGATCTTGTAATTAAGAGAGATAGTAGATTCTCTTGAATTGTGTTGTGTTCACTAGCATAAGATCTTTGGAAAAATTTCATTCATGATATAACTTGTATGATTCTAATCTTGATATTTCTTTGAATAATTATGGACTGTTAGTAATCTCTATCTAAAATGCTTCCTGGACAGGTTTAGGGGGAAGAAGATGATAAGAGATTACTTAGTGATGAAAAGCTTGAGGCTTCTTGTGAATAAGTCATGTCAACCAAAGAAATGATCAAGAGGGAGTAAACACTAGAGGGACTGAGTTGGTGGCTAGAGGGAGTACATCTCCAAAAGTCTTCTTTGCAATCTCTAAAGCCAGGATCGAGAGGGAGTCTCAGTATCAGTGTTCCTTTGTTTAATGAATTCTTCTTTAAGAGAAGTTCGAGGTGAAATCCCTTGATAATGCAATTCTCTATTGAGAGAGAATTGAGGTGCAAGCCCTTGATAATGCAATTCTCTATTGAGAGAGAGTTGAGGTGCAAGCCCTTGATAATGCAATTCTCTACTGAGAGAGAGTTGAGGTGCAAGCCCTTGATAATGCAATTCTCTATTGAGAGAAATTTGAGGTGAAAGCCCTTGTTTCCACCCTCTAGGAGAGCCATGGTGGATGTCATGTGTGTGACTCCATGACAACATCATGTGAGGGAATCCATGATGAATTTTGATAATGCATTTCTCTTTGAGATTCGAGGTGAAAGCCCTTGTTTCCACCCTCTGGGAGAGCCATGGTGGATGTCATGTGTGTGACTCCATGACAGCATCATGTGAGGGAATCCGTGATGATTTAATTGTGCTTGTGTATCACCCTCTGGGAGAGCCATGGTGAAAGTCACATTGAGGTGACAACATCACATTAAGTGATGAGCACTTGTTCATACCATCTATGGAGGTAGCCATAATGGTTGATATCATGTTGAGGTGATATTCTATTTTGTTTTCATTCTGATATGATGTGTCTTGTGCAGGTGGAAGTTCATCCCTAGTTGAGAGGGAGTGTTCATGTTATAGCAGCTTAGGGCTGCACTTCCTTCGCACAAATCACAAGAAGAAGCACATGAATTAAATGAGTAGCCTTCGGTTATTTAATTCATGATTACAATATTTAGTAAATGCAAAAGGCCGACCCTTTATGGTTCGCATGCCTTAGTCATTACTTGGGCCAACCTTATTATCGATATTTATTATGGTTCTTTTATGTGAGCCGACCTATGCTGAAGAGGCGCCACACTTGTATAAATACAAGGTCATATTTGTCATTGTAACATATTCATTATTCAAGCAAGTTCGCATTTCCTTAAGAGCAGAATTCGCACTTCATAGCAGCAGATCCGATTTCAAGGAAGAACATATTCATTTGTATCTTGTGCATCTTGGAGAGGTGCGACCTCATTGTATTCATTGTTGGCCATTGCTGGGCCTGAGTTGTAAGCAGATTTCTCCTCTTGTGCTACATTATATAAGAGATTCATTTGCTGGGTTTTTCTCCCTCAAGAGGAGGGTTTTCCCAGGGTATCTTGTTGTGTTCATTGTCTTATGTGTTGCAATATTTCTAAGTGCTTTCATTGTTTAATCTGATCTAAGAAACACTAACACTGACAAAGAGACACACACAACAAAATCCACTCATTTTTCAGGAGCAACAAAGATAAAACCATCTCCTAACACTGGAGATAACAACAGTAAAAAAAACTACTCCTGACCGCTCCTGACAAGGAGACACTAGCCACATAGTCCACTCCTAACGAAGGAGGTACAAAACATCCCCGTTTGTAGAAACCGGGTGATAACAAATAACACCACATGCACTACCCAAGGCAATCTTAAAGTTGGCCACACAGTACGACAACTCACAAACTTGAAATCCCAACTGGAAGACTGGATAAAATATTAAAACCCACATTTCCCCCAAATGATAATGCACGTAGATCAATACAAGAACAATAATCATATCTACTTTGGGTTCACTAAACCCATTTCCTCACTAGCATTCAGTAACCAGTGCGTTAAATGAACAGAACTAATTATGCCATTTAAAAATTATTTTTATTTCCACGCAACATTTAAATATATGAAACATTAATCTAGATCCCAATAATTCAGATAAAAGCATAATCTCGTATTAAAATAACATATTTATTCCACAATTAATTAAACTCATTTTCTTGAAAAAGCAATATACTCATTTAAATAATGCAATATTAAAATGAGATACCCATTTTCAAATGTTAATATTAACATCAATATTATAACCATTGTTTAAAATTCTAATAATATTATAAAGAATAATAGTATTATTCCAACATATGCATTTCAATATTATAATGATCATAATATTAAAATGTTAAATGTATTTAACAATATAATAAATCATACTTTATAAAAAAAACATTTGATATTGAAATAAAACATAATCTTAACATTTAATATTATAATGATTATAATATTTTAAAATATTATAAAAATAATAATATTAAAATATAATAGAACATCATAATATTAAAATATTATAAAATTCTATTATTATAATACTTTTATTTATTATATGTTTTCTTAAAAAAAACAATTTTAAAAACCCCAAGGGCATGAGCCTTGATTCACGCGCCAACCCTTGGGTTGAGTCACGCGGCCTCAGACTCCGTGCGCCAGTTGGTTTGAGGCCAGCCACGGCTTCCTTACCAAGTGGCGGCAGCGGTTAAAAGACCAAGTGGCAGCATTTTTAAAGATGGGGCGGCCGCAAGAGGCAGCGTCGTCGGGGGTTGGAGGAAGCGAGCGGAGCTGGCCGCTACGGGCGGCGCGGAGGATGGGGAGGCGACACAGGAGGCGAAGCCTGCCAGCGCAGTCAACGCGGGTCGCGAGCTGCGGGCTGGGGTAGCGCTGGGCACACTCCCCCACCGTGCTTCCCAAGGAAGGGGCGGTGGGGTGAGCCCCAGCCACCCCTTGCTTTTTAATTTTTTTTAATTTTATTTTTTTGTTTAATTTTTCCAAAAAAACAATCATTTTTTTTGAATTTTTTATTTTTTTATTTTTTTTAGAAAAAAACCAGAGCCTTAAAAGGCTAGGAAGAGGGTCAAAATTCTAGAAATTTTTTATTTTAATAAAAATTTGCCAACCTAACCTTATATAGGCAATATATAAAAAAATATATTCTTATAACCAAGACAAGAGACATATATTTTAAACAAATAAATAGATGCCTAAACATGACCTCCATTCAGACAAGATTGAATCTCTCAAACAAATTGATGAACAAAAGGGAACAATCAAAATGGAGATAACAATTGCAACAAGAAATTCCTTATTTCCAAATCAACAACTTATTCAAATTTGAAACACAAACAACAAAACAAGAGTGAAACCTGATTCTTTTGGAGTATGTTGAAGAATCTGCTGCTGCTTTGAAACCCTCTTGAGCACTTCAGATTCCACAAGCTTTTCCTCCAAACCCACAAAATCAAACAATCTTCCTCTTCTCTTTTCAATTTTCTCCCAAAAACTCCATTTTTAAAATTTTTGAAGAAATTCAAAGATAATGCAAAATTTCCCCAAAATCCCACAACAACCCTCATAAATTTTTGAAAACAGAATTGCAAAAGTCTTTCTTTTGAATTTTTGAATTTCAAAATTGACTTTTAATATATTTTTCTAATTTTTTCAATTCCAACTCAAATTTGCATGCATTTTCAAAATGAATAATTTAAATCATTTCAACATCAATAACTTAATCACTTAATAATTAAATCTACCATAAGATTAAATATCAAATTAATTAAATTAAATTACTCAATATTTGAATCACATTTCCAACAAATTCTAACTTCCAAAATAAATTGAAATCAGGCAATTAAAACCAAATAGCACAACTGGACCAAATTATGACTGACAACACACTACGACTAGGGTGACGACTCGGCATGGAAATCCTAGCTACTATCTCCCAATCGAATACCGTTGGGTATTGGACACGCTCGAACCTGCAAAACCAAGTGGAGTCGATGTCCTGTACCTGTCAACCTTCGAGCAAAGAACATATCCACATGCAATAATATGACATAAATAAGGCACGCCGTGAAGAGGAATCACGAGATCGCAGGGCACTCGCAAGCGAGTGATGTGATACCGTCCTCTTCACCAATATAAGAGTAATAACTAACGCATCTAACATAGCAACATAATCAAAAGCATGAAACATCATAAAATAAATATCCACATATGCTAATTCCAAACATGCCATAACAATCGCATCAAAATATAGTATCATCACATCAAGATACATCACGATAAAACAGTGATCCACTGTAACCAAGTACAATGTCAAAGTACAACAGAATACAAAAACATAAAAGGGAAAACAACATAATTCGCACAAAAGATCAAAATGGAGGGGTATTACAAGTCGAATCTTAGGAGGGGGGGGATGTAGCGCCCTTCTGTGATTGGTCTTTTTTCGGTGCTTGATAAATTTTGTTTGAGTTATCTTGGGTAATTGGTTTAATTAAATTAAAATTGAATTATAAGGTTACTCAAATTATTTGGAATTAAATAAATTATTAAATAAACCAATACTGGGAAATAAAAAGTATATGGTTTATTGATGATTAATTAAATTTAATTATTTTGTATAAAATATTATTATAATTAAATTTAATGATAATTGTTAATTTTATTATCATTGGAATTTAATGATTCAAATGTGAAAATAATATAATCTTAAGTAAATAGATTAAACGGGGAAAATGATATAATTTTAATAAATAAATTGGATGAAGTTTTTGAACTACTTGTTAAGGAAAATAAAAAAGATGAAAAAAATGAGTTTGAGCTCTTGCATGGCTTCAAACTGGTTGCAAAATAGAAACTTGTCTTATTAAGTGATTATGAATTTGTCTACAAAAAGTCTATCTTTAGAATAGTTGCATTGGGTGGTTTTGGAGTCTTGAAGAAATTGGAGCTGCAACTTGGAGATTTGAAGCTCGGCATCGAAACTTCAGTTGCACCAATCGATCTAACCAAGCTCCAATGTTTTTGAAAATTTCTACCTCTGTTTTTTGACGCAAGTGTTTGTCTGTTGGTTTTGTTTGGAAATGTGATATCCATTTATCTCATTCTCGTTTGAAGAAACAATTGAATAGTCATGTGAATATATATATACATACTCTGCAATCTTGTTGTGCTGTAATTAGCCTCTTATCCTGCCATTGCATTATGTTGATTTATTTATTCATTGCACATGTCAATATCTATTTAAATCGGCCTTTACGCCTGTATTTTGTTTTTCCGTTGCTGATAAATGGCCTCTCATATTTTTCAATCGGCCTCTTTGTCTCTTGATTCGATTTGAAATTTCTTGCATTGGGTCTCACATGGGTTGCCTGCTTTGGAATCTATATTTTTGTTGTTTGTTTGGTCACTATGTATCGATTAAATGCCTTGAGATCAATCTTGCCACTTCCTTATTGTGCCCCTCCCTGTAATTCTATTTCGGGCACACAGATACAACTTTCACTATTCTGCTCTTAATGGCATAATGTTAGGGGAAGAAGAATAGCTGAAGGAGATATACTTATTTTACTATTTTTTTTATCTTTGTGGCATTCTCCTACTCGGAATTCATAGGGTGGTCTCTGTATGAATGGATTTGGGATGCCAAAGGTTGTAAATGATGGAGTCACCTATGTTCGCGCCATCGATCTTCCTAACCTCATGGAGGATGTAGAGACTGCTTAATTTGGAAGGTATTTGTTCTTCCCTTAATGGAACTTAGACATTCTAGACTTTTCATTTCAAATGCATATTAGAGAATGAGGGAGAATCCACTCGGTGCATCTAGTTTTTTTTTCTTAGCTAGAAGGATCTTTTACAGTAGGGATGTTCGATGACTTTCCTCAAGCTTCGTCTATGCTTCCCACATATTTATGAATGTCTAGTAGGGCCCTTGTAATTGCAAGGTATGACAAATATTATTGTTGAGCTTTGACGCATGTCCCTTAGATATTACTGGAAATTTGAGTTGATGCACATTAATATAGCGTGAGCCTATTTTTCTGATTGTTTCAATTAGCATCACCAATATCCTTCACAAGAGCAAGGCCACCATTTTAAAATGATGAAAATGGTTCACATCTCTCAGAAGAATTTCTCTTGCAAAAAACTTGAAGAGGAATCTAGATGTTGTGTGGCAACCAGAGCATACTCGGAGGTTCTTAACAACTCTAATAGTTGTAGAAGGACCATGTTTAACAGACCAAATGCAAATGCTAACTTTTTATTATCATGGCAGATTTAGGATTGTATTGCCTTCTTTCCCACAACATTAAATAAAAGCCTTGAATCTTGAATACCCTGTTGCCTTCACTCGCCAAGCCAATTTCTCCAACTATGCTTTCTTCTCCCGCGTCTGTGACTATGGTCTAATTTCTACACATGATCCACTTTGCATATGTCTATCGGTTTGTAATGCACTATGTTTGTTCTTTTTAAAATTGGATGAGATTTCTTCTTTAGGAAATTCGTTGTGCTCTATGTTTATATTAATGATGGCTTTCATGATTTGAAATTACTGAGTGAAATATGCCTTCCACGCATTGCTTAGGTGATCCGAATTTAGGTAAGATGATTATATATATATTTGTACGTATATGTATGTCTGGGTCTATTAAATTTTTATGTATTTATTATAATACAGTCAGCCACTGTTTTGTAATGTAGATAGCAGCTTGTGATGTTTTATTTGCATAAATAAATATATATAAGTATGTAGGTATATATAGATATATATATATATGTATGCATATTTGTATACATATATACTTGTACATTTATTATGGTAATAACAAGGATTATTTTGGTCTTGGGGATAATTGTGAATATATTTTGGAAAAAGATATTTTTTCCTTTTAGCAAATGATTATTTTAGATTAAGAAATTGGAAACATTAAATGGGTAAGTGCACAAAGATGGTTCCCAAAAAAGGGATTTAAGTGGATAGTTTTTTTTTGAAATCAAAAATACTGACCTTGGACGTGAAATTGAGAATAGTTACACTCAAAATTTTGAGATGGAACAAAAACAAGGATCGAAGTGCTCCGAGTCTACTTTCTAAACTACTAATTTATTTTTAAAATTGTTTATGTTAAGGGGTTCAAAAAAGGGATGTATACAAATTGGTGTTGTTTCTGTCAAAAAAACATAACATAGCAACTCTTGTACGACCCTCATACAGTAAACTTTTTTTTAGTATTTTTAAAATCGCAATGGTCAGAAGTTAGCTAACAATATTTCGTTGATGCATGATTTTTCTGATAAATTTTTAATAAATATTTGATTTTTTACTAATTTTTGAAGTGGACATTTCCTGAAAAAATAGAATTTTGGTCGTGCTACCCCTACAAATTTTGGAAACTAATTGATTTTTTTATTTTTTATTTTTTAAAATTTGTAGAATGGAGTCTAGTTTATAAAAATGTAATTTATTTGAAAATTCGATGAACGGTTAATTTATAACGAAAAAATACCAAACACTGTTTTTTGGAAAAACAAAGACATACAAATAAAATAAATTATGGATGAAAGGATTAACATTTTCAGAAAGTAAAAAAAATTACATCGTTAGATAGCTAAGAGATAACCCAACATTACCCATGTGTTCGATTTTTTCGATATTGAACCACGTGCAATCCTGACAGTGAGCATGAACTCGATTATGTGAAATATAGTAGATTTTTTAAAAACACGTATTTGGTCATTGGGAATGTCTTCCAAGCCTTTGAGTTGGTATTCCATGGAAAATACAAAGCCTAAGGCTCAGGAATTCCCAAAGCAAGATATAACGCGAGTGCGTTATAACGTGCTTGCGTTATATTTTAATTTTGACATTGTTTTTGCTTCTGCAAGAAACATGTCAACTAAGATATAACACAAACGTGTTATAACGTGCTCGCGTTATGTCTTCCTTTATGTTAAATGTCAATATATTGAATGTATGCTGATATATTTATATGTTTGTATGTACATGTATGCTTGTATGTCATGTATGCATGCTTGTATGTATGTATGTATGCATGTATGTATTAATGCATATATATTGTATGTATGTATGTAATATTGTATCTACACATGTATGTATGTATTTACGTATGTATTTAAAGGGAGGGAGAATTTAGAGAGAGAGGGGGTGGAAGTGAGAGTTTAAGAGAGAGGGAGTGGGATAAAAGGGGTTGGAGTGAGAGGGACTTAGTTAGGTAGGGTCTGAGGGATAGAGGGAGGGAGACGGAGAGGGGGGATTGGAGAGAGAGAATTGAGAGAGATAAAGAGAGAGGGGGGGAGAGAGAGACAGAGAGAAAAAGAGAGTTATGTAGGTAGGGTTCCAAAGGGAGAGACTTGAGAGTGTGAGGGGGGTGAGAGGGAGAGACTTGAGAGATAGGTAGTGAGAGGGAGTGTGAGAGAAGGAGGGAGTGGGAGAGAGGGAGTGAGAGTGAGAGACCTGAGAGAAGGAGAGGGTGTGGGAGGGAGTTACCTAATAGAGGTAGAGAAAGAGGGGGGTGGATTGAGAGGGACTTATCTAAGTAGGGTGGAAGGGAAAGATAGAGAGAGGGGAGAGAGATAGAGAGAGAGTTACTTAGGTAGGTTTCCAGAGGGAGAGAGAGGGAGAGAGTGGGATAGAGTGGGAGGGACATAGAGAGATGGATAGAGGGAGCGAGAGAGGGTGGTAGGGATTGATTGAATGAGAGGTACGTAGAAAGAGGGAGACGATAGATAGAGACAATTAGAGAGGGTAGGAGGGAGGGACGGAGGGAGGTAGGGGGAGGTGATAAGTATAGATAGAGAGAAAGTGATAGGGTTTAAGGGTATAGGGTGGAGTACCTATAGGGTTGATGGTTTCTAGGGTATTAGGGTTTAAGGCTTGAGGGTTGAGGGAATAGGGTCGATGGTAGAGGGTATTTGGTTGAGGGTATAAGGTAGTAGGTTGAAGGGTTTAGGGTTAAGGGTTTACTTGGTTGAGGGTAGAGGGTTTAGAGTATAGGTTTGAGGGTATATGGTTCAAGGATTAGGTGTAGGGTCCAATGTAAGGGGTAGAGGGTATAGGGTTTAAGGATTGAGGGTTGAGGGATTAAGGGTTGAGGGTTGAGAATTGAGGGTAGAGGGTAGAGGGCTTAAGGGTTGAGGGTTGAAGATTGAGGGTTGAGGGTTGAGGGTATAGGGTATAGGGTCAAGGGATTAGGGTTGAGGGTCCAATATATAAGGTAGAGGTTATAAGGGTTGAGAGATTAAGGATTGAGGGTTTAGGGATTAGGGATTAGGCTAGAGAGTTTTCTTCGATTTAACGGTGTAAGGGTTGAGGGATTAGGGTTGATGGATTAGGGTTTAGGGTAGAGAGTATTGGGTAGAGGGTAGAGGGTAGAGGGTTTTAGATTTGAGGGTTGAGGTTCAAGGGTTAAGGGTTGAGTGTTGAAGGGTCGAGGGTTTAAGGTTCAAGAGGGTTGAGGGATTAGGGTAGAGAGTTTACTAAGTGGGTTTAAGGGTTGGGGGATTAGGGTAGAGGGTAGAGGGTTTAGGGTTGAGGGATTAGGGTAGAGAGTTTACTAAGTGGGTTTAAGGGTTGGGGGATTAGGGTAGAGGGTAGAGGGTTTAGGGTTGAGGGATTAAGAGGTTATAGAGTAGAGGGTATAGGGGTTGAGAGATTGGGGTTTAAGGGTTGAGGGTTAAGTGTTTAGGGTTAAGGGTTTACTTGGTTGAGGGTAGAGGGTTTAGAGTATAGGTTTGAGGGTATATGGTTGAAGGATTAGGTTTAGGGTCCAATGTAAGGGGTAGAGGGTTTAGGGTTTAAGGATTGAGGGTTGAGGGATTAAGGGCTGAGGGTTGATAATTGAGGGTTGAGGGTTTAATGTATAGGGTATAGGGTATAGGTTATAGGGTTGAGGGTTTAAGGGTCAAGAGGGTTGAGGCATTAGGGTAGAGAGTTTACTAAGTGGGTTTAAGGGTTGGGGGATTAGGGTTGAGAGTAGAGGTTAGAGGATTGACGGTAGAGGGTAGAGGGTTTACGGGTTAGGGTTTAGGGTTGAGGGATTAAGAGGTTATAGAGTAGAGGGTATAGGGGTTGAGGGATAATGGTTTAAGGGTTGAGGGTTGAGGGATTAAGAGGATATAGGGGTTGAGGAATAAGGTTTGAGGGTTGATGAATTAAGAGGGTATAGGGGTTGAGGGATTAGGGTTTAAAGGTTGAAGGTTGAGGGTTGAGGGATTAAGAGGGTATAGGGGTTGAGGGATTAGGGTTTAAGGGTTGAGGGTTGAGGGATTAAGAGGGTATAGGGGTTGAGTGATTCGGGTTTAAGGGTTAAGGGTTAAGGGTTTACTTGGTTGAGGGTAGAGGGTTTAGGGTATAGTTTTGAGGATATATGGTTGAAGGATTAGGTTCAAGGTCCAATGTAAGGGGTAGAGGGTAGAGGGTTTAGGTTTTAAGGATTGAGAGTTGAGGGACTAAGGGTTGAGGGTTTAATGTATAGGGTATAGGGTTGAGGGTTGAGGGTTTAAGGGTCAAGAGGGTTGAGGGATTAGGGTAGAGAGTTTACTAAGTGGGTTTAAGGGTTAGGGGATTAGGGTTGAGAGTAGAGGTTATAGGATTGATAGTAGAGGTTATAGGATTGTTGGTAGAGGGTAGAGGGTTTATGGGTTAGGGTTTAAGGGTTTAGGGTTTAGGGTTGAGGGATTAAGAGGTTATAGAGTAGAGGGTATAAGGGTTGAGGGATTATGGTTTAAGGGTTGAGGTTGAGGGTTGATGGATGAAGAGGGTATAGGGGTTGAAGGATTAGGGTTGAAGAGTTGAGGGTTGAGGGATAAGGGTTGAGGGTTGAGGAATTAAGAGGGTATAGGGGTTGCGGGATTAGGGTTTAAAGGTTGAAGGTTGAGGGTTGAGGGAGAGGGTCAAGAGGGTTGAGGGATTAGGGTAGAGAGTTTACTAAGTGGGTTTAAGGGTTGTGGGATTAGGGTTGAGAGTAGAGGTTAGAGGATTGATAGTAGAGGGTAGAGGGTTTACGGGTTAGGGTTTAAGGGTTTAGGGTTTAGGGTTGAAGGATTAAGAGGTTATAGAGTAGAGGGTATAGGTTTTGAGGGATTAGGGTTTAAAGGTTGAAGGTTGAGGGTTGAGGGATTAAGAGGGTATAGGGGTTGAGGGATTAGCGTTTAGGGTAGAGAGTATTGGGTTGAGAGTATAGGGTAGATGGTAGAGGGTTTTAGAGTTTAGGGTTTAAGGGCTTAAGGGTTGAGGTCAACCCTCTACCCTCTATCTCTCTCTCAGCTCGTCTCTCCCTCCCTCTATATCTCCATCTCTCCCAATATCTCTTTCTCCCACTCTCCCCTTCTCCCACTCTCCCACTCTCTCCCACTCTCTCTTTCTCCGACTCTCCCCCTCTCTCCCTCCCTCTTTATCTCCATTTCTCCCTCTCCCTCTCCCTCCCTCTCTCCCTTTTTCTCTCCCACTCCCTCTCCATCCCACTCTCCCACTCTCCCTCTCCCTTCCTCTCTCCCTCTCCTTCCCTCCCTCTCTCTCCCTCTTTCTCTCCCACTCTCTCTTTCTCTCCCACTCTTCCTCTCTCCCTCTCCCTCCCCCCTCTTTCTCTCACACTATATCTTTCTAACCCTCTCCCTCTCCCTCCCTCCCTCTCTGTCTCTCTCTCTTTCTCTCCCACTCTCCCTCCATCCCTCTCCATCCCTTGCCCCCTCCATCCCTCTCTCTCCCTATTTCTCTCCCACTCTCTTTCTCTTCCACTCTTCCTCCCTCCCTCACTCTCCCTCGCTCCCTCTTTCTCTCCCACTCTTCCTCTCTCCCTCTCTCTCTCTCTTTCTCTCACACTCTCTCTTTCTCTCCCACTCTCCCTCTCTGCCTCTCCCTCCATGCCTTCATCTCCATTCCTACCCCTCCCTCCCTCTCTCTCCCTCGTTCTCTCCCACTCTTCCTCTCTCCCTCTCCCTCCCTCCCTCACTCTCTCTTTCTCTCACACTCTCTCTTTCTCTCCCACTCTCCTCTCCCTCTCCCTCTTTCTCTCCCACTCTCCTCCTCTCTCCCTCCCTATCTATCTACATCTCTCCCACTATCTCTTTCTAACCCTCTCCCTCTCCCTCTCTCCCTTCCTCCTCCCTCTCCCTCTTTCCCTCTCTCTCCCTCTTAGACAAAGAGGGAGAAAATAAATATATTAAGAAAACCATATTTCATATACCGTGTGCTACCGTTTTAGGAAGAAATAACACACTCATGTTATAACGCGAGCGCGTTTTGTATTCCACTAAAAATGGTAAAAAAATTGAATATACCTATGATTTCAAGGCCCACAGTCTACATATTCTCTTGGTTTTGCGCATCCTCCGACAAAAAGTAGCCTTTTGATGATGTTGTGAAGTGTGCAATCATGTTTTTCACATTCCGTCACCTTTTCCATGATCTTTCTACTACCTTTGCATGAAATAGAAGAGTTTCCACATTGAAAGACATATAATATCAATTGAAGTTTGAATTCCATTGAAAACTGATATACAATTGAATTTTGAAGGGGAAAAAAATTTTGAACAAGTCAAATTGTTGTGGAGTTTGAAGAAAGAAGAAGCTAAGCCTACATAATTGGGTTGAACTCCTCCATTTGAAAGTCTGATTTTTTAGGTATGTGAAATCTTTACACATTTCTTTCATTCTATTATGGCTTGCTTTCAATTTTGTTTGTCATTATAACCTTACATTTTCAATGCACATTTTAAACCTCATAATGATTCCCATACATGGAAAATGTCTTTAATGACCCTCTTACGACATGGAGATACCCAAAATTAAATCAAATTTCAAAATGGAAGCATAGATTTTCAAGGTGCTCTTGCACCACAAACTTATCAAACACTCACAATGCCATTACACTAATTATGATTGTAACTTACATGATATTTATCTTATTTCCCTTCAAACTCAACTCCCCCAACGTATCTAACTATTTTTGTAACTTCTTAACTAACTTATCTCTTCACAACTTTGCCAAAAAATGCATTTTTTTTCAAATGCTTGTGCTTCCATTTTGAGCCTATCTTGCAATCATGGCATGCCACATTACCAGTTTTCTTTAAGGTATTTTGGATTGAAAAAATCATGTCACATTTGTCTATGCTAGGTTAACTTTTGTACAAGATGATTGTAAGTATTATTTAAATGAATCCTTGAATGACATATATTTTTCAATTAACTTGAATGGATACATTTTTTAGGAACTAATATTCGTCTCATTACCATGGTACAAATAAAATTATATGCCATGCTGAAGAAAAAGACAAAGAGGAAACTAACAGATGAAGAGAATGAAACCTTCAAATAAAATGAGAGAGTTCGGGTGGTGGCGTATCGTGAAAAGAAGAAATTGGAAACGATTGACGAAAACAAGCCAATTGAAGAGGAACCTCAACTGTCAAAAAAAGAATGGGAATTGGCAGCACAAAAGGAACATATGTGAAAAAATTGCTATAAGATAGATTCAGATACCATAGTTGGAGACACACTCTATGATAAGTGAATATGAAGGGACACTATTAAGCACAAGCGAATATGGAGGGACACCATCTAGCATAAGTGAATATGGATGAACACCATCTAGTGCAAGTGAATATGGAGGGACACCATCTACCTCAAGTGAATATTGTTGGACACCATCCAACACATCTCAAGTTGAGAGTACATCATCACTCAAATTTGACAAAGAAGGTATGCCATCATCCCCATGTGAACCTCAAGGTATTTCTTCTTCTCCACCCTTGATCGAAGGTACACAATCTTTCTCACCTCAATTAAATATTGATGAAATTCCTAATGTTGAGATGTATGTACCTAGGAGAACACCACCTTGAATTTTGCGTAGAAATCCAAAGTATTTGATTAATATTGATGATGAGATTTTGCAACACATGGAAGGTAAGATTTCAACACGCACTTGTAGAAGATATGCTGATAAGATTTGGGAATGATTCTTTGAAAGACTAAGTGAGACTGCAAGATCTCAACTATTTGTTGGAATGATGCAGGGTGTAAAGTATAGGAACATCATGAAGACTCTTGGGTTCAGAACATCCAATGCATCGAGTGAAGACACTATTGTGAAGAATCTAATGGATGCTTATGAGAGTCTAGGTAAGACCTCATGCTCAAAGGATAATAATGTCACCCGACGTGTCATTACATCGACTTTGATAAGCTTTCAAACAAAGAGATCTCGTCTCATTAAAAAGATGAGTGAACACACGAGAATTAGTCAAAAAAATTTATCAAGAGCCATTCAAAGGCGGCAAAGAATTGAGGGCGATGATTCAAATGAATTATGGGAGTTCTCGGGGAGACTGTCACGAAAAGATAAAGAAGTTGTTGAAGCCTTGAGAACACTAATTGAAGAGTATTGGAAGAATAACACAAAGCCATCTCTGAATCAAAGGGATTTGGTAAGAAGGAGAATCGGTAGTCAGAATCGTGAGCCACATCCAAAGAATTTTTTGGCTATGACTCAAACCCAATTTTTTCAAAAATTTGAAAATGATTATCCTCAAATTAGTATTTCTCAAAGATTTTTTGAAATGCTTAAACCTTTTTATGTCAAGATAAATCACACATGCACTACTTGTTGTTGTAGACTACATATTGAATTTTCTAACCATTATGATGTTTATCATTCTAAATGTGTAGATTTGCATACTAATGATGTTTTGTAGGATTGTGGCATAGAAGCCCCACCAAAATCTTCAAGAGAGTTCTTATCAAAAAAATTATGTGAAATAGAGGATGGCCAGATATTCTATAGGATAGCATGCTAGGATGGTTCATGTGAGCATTGCAGTGGCTTCCAATGTATGCCAGTATGTCAACATATGGAAAGCACAGATGAGGTGGGAAAAAAACTAGTAGAGTTCAAGAAGTATAAAACAATGGCATATGCTACAAAAGATGGGTCTCAAGCAAAAAGGTGTGATTTGGTTATTGAGAAGATTCCAATGTACCAGTTTATGTCCATGTTTCGTGACAATATACTGTCTGAGTATGCAATGCACACCCATAGAGACCAATGGTTGGACATGCAATTTAGGCTATGCAAGGACACCTTTCCAGTTGGAAGCATAGTGTCAGTGGTTGAATTTGCAAAGAACTACACTCTACAACCACAACATGAGGTGCAGTCACAATATTACAACTCCACACAGGTTTCGATATTTGTGCACATAGCATTCATTCATGCATCTGATAGTACAGATGACAAAAGGAAGGTATTGAGGGAGTACCACTTTTACATTAGTGATGATCGCACACATTCTCTAGAGTTCGTGCAAGGTTGCTTCCAAATGTTCTACAGTGGTTTGGCTCAGAGGGGCATAAAATACGACCGACATATAATATGGTTTGATAACTATGCAGCACAGTTCAAGAACTCGTGCATGTTCTATTGGTTGTGTAGGATGCATGTAATTATAAGTGTTCAACATATGTGGAACTTTTGTGAGGCCAGACATGGAAAGGGGGAGCATGATGGTGCAGGAGCATGCGTGAAAAGAGCATTAGCACAAGAAGACTTAAAGTATAAAGACAGTGCAAAGTTGACAGATGCAAAATCAATCGTCGAGTGGTGTAATGTTTTGATGGGTCCAGGTAATGAAGGCACGTCTTTAGTTTGTAGATTTTTTTGGTTGATGGATGATACTAACATTGCACCATATGAGGATTGTTGTACACTAATAGGATCGAGTGAGGTACACTCTTTCCTTAGCTCAAATGCAAGTTCATGGAGTATTGATACACAAAAGATGGCATGCTTTTGTTCTTCATGTACAATGCAAGCCTGGAATGATTGTGAGTCAAGGGGGTGGGTTGACATATGGTTGACAAGTTATCTTAGCCCACTTCACACGTATCGCCCTCTGACAGCATTGGAATTGACACATATGGAATCATCAATCGACTTTGACCAGGTATCAGATCTAGTTCAACCAGTTGATATATCTACTTGCTTAGTTGTTGAAATTCTATATCGTTATCTTACTTTGTACTGTATTTGTAATGTTGACAAATTTCAAGATATTTTTTGCACATATCAATGCAGGGCATGTTTAGGAAGTTATTGCAAATGAAGACAATGATGAGGGAAAAGACTATTACTTGTGTCATTGTGTTGAGGCCAAAAATAAAATGGAGGCCCCAGTTATAGATGGAGAAAACATCAAATACCCTACATGATCAGTTATGGTTACTGGAACATGGCTTAGAAGGTACCCACATTCGAGTGTTAAACATTGGCTATTTCAAGACTTTGACATGCATCATAAGATTCTTCATTACTCGAACCTTGTCGTGGCATCCAATGTTTGTTTGACCAAATATGGGGGTAGACCTTTGAAGAAGACCTTGTGGAAGGTCCGTGAGTCTGACCATGAGGCAATACTTGACACAATAAAGAGTAGAGAAGACCCGGATGGTTCATTAGATTAATTTGTAAGTATATGCACATTAGTTCTTATTAATTTATACTTGTATGTACATTAATTTGTTTGATGCCAATGCTATCATCTTCTTTTAATTTGCGTATTTGTAAGTAATATACTAAACAGTGATTGGTGTCCCCTTGTAAAAAATGCAGATATATGAGTCATCCAAGAGAATGTTAGCCATAAAAGCAATGCAACATCCTTATTTTGATGATCTTGAAAAATCTCAATCGTGATTTTAAGCCATTAGAAAAGTGTGTGCAAATCTTGGTGAGGGACTTTCAAGTTATTCATTTGAAGTTAACCTTATCATGAGCAGCTATGATGTAGACATTATAAGAGCATCTGAAATTTCAACTTATTCTATTCATTAGAGGTGTTGTGTGCAATAGGTATGTTGGAATTCCCAGTGAAGATGTATGACCAGGAGTGAATAAGTTGTGAGACCTGCATGCCTATCTATAAGTGCCTTCCATCTATTTTTACTTCATTTCTATTTTGGATGCTCTTTCTTTTTCTCTTTTACTTTGAGTATTTGTAAGTAAACTACTAAAAATTGATTGATCTCTCATTGCAGAAAATGTTGATTTATGAGCCATCAAAGAGAATCTCAGCCAAAAAAGCAACACAACATCCTTATTTTGATGATCTTGAAAAATCTCAATTTTGATTTCAAGCCATTATAAAAGAGCGTGTGAAGCTTAGCGAGAGAATCTGAAGTTACTCAATTGAAGTTAACCTCATAATGAGCACCTTTAATGTAGACATTTAAAGAGAATATTGAATGTATGAGTGACATTGTAGAAGATTTGTGAGAACTAAGTACCTAAGGCATTGTAATGAGATTTACTTACATAGTGAGATTTACTCAAATATTGTAATTTTGGAGTTCATGTTTGGTGCAGTAGCACCTTGTTTTGTAAGTGCCTTCAATAGGCAAATTTGCAAAATTTGAATTTTGAAATGTAAACAATGTGAAAAAGGTCACGTAAAGTCCATATGTAATGTATTCAAAGTCTCAAAGAGGTCATTAGGTGATTAGAGAAGTGATATAAAGCATGTAAGGTCGAATTAGGATGTTTTAGGTGTGTGTGTGTTTATTTGTGTATTTTGGAATTCAAGAAACAAAGGAACATACATTTAAATATTCAAGAACCCCCTTAACTTGTTTAGGCAAAAATTATCATGTATCCAAACCCTCAGATCCACAATTTGTCTCAGGACAAACTCACTCCACCATGCCAAACCAAAACCCTTATTTTATGCTAGTATAAGGAGGGGTTTATTGAAAGGAATGGTTCCTCACCTTATCAAAACATGCCACCACCTCAAAAATTCTTAAAATCGCCTACACAAACTCAAAATACAATCACCCAACCTCTATATACAATATTTTATCAAACCCTAGGGTGAAACCTCATTTTTCATGCCCTTTTCCATCAAAATCTATAGGGGTAGCAACATGTTATCACGGAAATTAGCAGCGCTCATTCCACGGATAACCCCCCTACGAAACTTATTCGTTTCCTAGGTTCATGATGTTCATGCATGCAAAATGAGGTGATTTTCAATCCACCTCGAAGTGTGTTCCAAAGTCTCAGATAGTCCATTTGAGCATCCCTTTGTGTTCGTCTCATGAAGACCTTCGAAATGAGTATCTTCATGAACACTCATTGTTCATACTTCACAAAATTGCGGAAAGTGCAAATGTTCTAGAAAAAAGAACTCTAACATTTTCAACAAAAAATTCTAAGTGTTGAAAGTGCAAGAGCGGGGTTTTTTAGCGCCACTGCAGCTAAGTGAAATGATGACATGGTGCAAGAGCGTTGATTTTTCTCGCTCTTACACCAAGTTTCCATACTTAGCCATTTTAAGTCCTAGGCGGTGATTTTTGTCTACATTGCACTTTTCCCAATTTTTCATTTTGGTGCACAAGCAGGGTTTTTTAGCGCCACTGCACCTAAGTGAAATGATGACTTGGTGCAAGAGTGCTGATTTTTCCTACTCTTACACCCCATTTCCAGACTTAGTCAAAAATGACCAGAGCGGTGATTTTTGACTCAAGTGCATCGTTTCCAAACTTAGTCAAAAATGACTAGAGCGGTGATTTTTGACTCAAGTGCACCATTTCCAAACTTAGTCAAAAATGATCAGAGCGGTGATTGTTGACTCAAGTGCACCATTTCTAGACTTAGTCAAAAATGACCAGAGCGGTGATTTTTGACTCAAGTGCACCATTTCCAAACTTAGTCAAAAATGACCAGAGCGGTGATTTTTGACTCAAGTACACTTTTCCCAATTTTTCACTAAGTGTTGAGCCCAAGTGCCAGGGTGCTGATTTTCAACGCCCTGACATAATTTTTGCCCAAACTTACATATAAAGTGCAAGGGCATTAATTTTTAGCACCATTACACTTTTGACAGTTTTTGCCTTAAACAATTCCAAATCACTTTGTTTCTGCTCCAGACCATGTTTCTCCACTCCCACATCGATTTCCATGCCTAGTCCTCTTTTCACACTTGCTCAACATCGTTTGCTTGCTTCACGCTTCCCAATGCTACTTTTTCTGGTAATGCCTATTGATTCACCACCCTTGCAATTTCTTTCCAAATTTCATCAAGTGATCTCAAAGGTGACATTTTCTGATCCAGTGAACTATCCCAGATCTACAAAGAAGTCATTATGCTGCAAGTTGAGGATGCCAATTTTTCAAAAGCCTCAATACATGTCATTTCCAATATACGACTGACACTTGATAATCTCAAGAAGCCACCATGCAACAGGTGCAAGAAATTCCATTCATCCGCCAGAAGGCCGATCACAAGAATTCACACCATTGTGGATTACACCATTGGTCCGGATGAAAAGTTCATGTAGGAGACCAAGAAGAAATATGAAAACTCTGCACCCAAGCAAGGAACCATGAAGATTCCTGATCTCCCAGTGTTGAACATTTTGATGCTTCCCTTTATGCATCTTGTAAATAGTTTTTGACACTTTAGGTGTCTTTTTGTAAAAAGTAATTACACCAAAATATGAGGTGCAATTACGTAGAAATAAATTACACTCAGTTAGATTAGGGTTTCCTATTTTTACTCATTTGATTCCCTAATTTTTCTCTTTCCTCCTTTTCTATAAGTATGAGGGATTTCTTTTGTAATATGTTACCTTTTGATATTTTACAATGAAGTGCTGCTATTTTGAAACAAGCATTGAGACTTTGTGTTCCGTATTGTGAATTCAGATCTAATCAATAAAGAAGAAGATTGCATGCCAGACTTTGTGTTGGAATCAATTGTTTTGTGTGTTGATTATATCAGTAGTAATTGGTGTATGAGATTGAAAGGGCTTCAAGTGTTTGATGTAAACTTTGTGTTACATTTATCATTTGGATTTGTTTATGTTTGAAGATTTTGTTGAAGGATCTACAAGACTTTGTGCTTGTAATCGTTCATGTTGTACGAGGAATCGCTGTGTCTAAGAAGACTTTGTGCTTCTAATACAACAAACGTTACCATTACAGGATCCAACATTGAAAGGGCTACAGAACAAATTTGTGCCTTCGTGAGCCTTCCCTTTTCTTTTTATCTTTTGTTATTATAAATCGTACCTGGTATTTCTAAGCTTTGCTTTGTCAAGATAGAAATATGGGCATTACTGATGTTGTTTAAGTTTAAGTTATTTCAGATCTAAAGCTTTTCATCGTGAATCATTGTAAACATATTCTCTGAAAAAAAAGAGAAGTATGAATGTAACACACCCCCCCCATTTCATGAGTACAATGTACATTTTGTAAGTATTCTTTTAAGTTTACTATAGCTTCTAATTAGCAGTAAGAAGGGTGCCTCCCCTTTCTGAGAGGAGAGATCATATCTCACATAGCTGTGGTTGAAGTCTAGATGGCGTAATCTGTTGAAAAGTTGATTACATTATTTTCACCCAACAGTTTTTTGGTGACTCCACTGGGGACACGATACGCATTTGAAAACCTCACATTTTCATTTGAAGTATACCAGTGTCCTTCATTGTAATTTATTTTCTTGTAAGTTTTTCAAGCTTTCACCAAGGACATGTAAATGGCTGCTCAAGGTCCTTGGGGAAATTCTTTTGGTTCGTTGAGTCTGGCTCTACCCCTACATGCTCTTCCTGAAGGCTCGCGGAAGAACTCTCCCAATTTTTTCGGCGATGGACAACAACATCCTGATGATCATGTTGTTGCTTTCTACATCGCTTGTGGAGTTCATCGTGTTGAACACGAAGATGTATATGTAAGGTTGTTTGTGGAGGCTCTCCAAGGTGTTGCTGTAGATTGGTTTTATCATCTGGCGCCACGTACCATCACAAACTAGGCAACTCTCATAGTCAAGTTTGAAGCAAGGTTCAAACCTCCTGAAGACACTCATGCTTTGTTGGCTCAACTCACCCAGTTGAAGAAGGAATCTCACATGCCTATACGCGAGTTCATTTCCCACTTCAACAAATTGACACGAAGAATTCCAATTGTTGCTCAACCTACAGTTGAGAATTTGAAATGTTTTTTTGTAAATGCTCAAGTGCTCGAAGTTGGTTTCCTATTCAGAAGAGCAGCCCCAGCTACTCTTTCAATTATATAGACCTTGGAGACAGAAATTGAAGATGATCTCATTCTTGTTGGGCTTTAGCTATCTTGGAGTGGTTTTCCCATGGCGGCGGATTTTCACTTGATGGAAAAAGCGTTAAATGCAAGCAATGCAAATTTGCAAAGTGGTGCAAATTTCGCTCTGCAACTTGTGTGACCAAGCGAACTATTCCAATGCATCCGAATAGGTATTTTTACGCTAGGCATGGTCTTCTTTCACACTGAAATACATGGAATCGCTCTAAGCTATGTTCCACCGGATCAATCCCTTAAGGGTCGAAAGTGCAAAATGGATGCAAAATTCAGCATGTTATTACTCAGATACCATGACACTTAGAAACTTCTCGTCTAATCCTAAAGGATTGTGTTGATCCCGTCTACAAAAACCTCTCTCGGTTTTGGCTATCTTGGAGTGGTTTTCCCGTGGCGGTGGATTTTCACTTGATGGAAAAAGTGTCAAATTCAAGTTGTGCAAAGTTGCAAAGTGGTGCAACTTTCACTCTGCAACTCATGTGACCAAGCAGATTGTTCCAACGTGTTTGAATAGGTATGTTTATGCTAGACATGGTCCTCTTTCACACCGAAACACGTGGAATCCCTCCGAGCTACGCTCCATCGGATCGATCCCTTAAGGGTCCAAAGTGCACAATGGTTGCAAACTTCAGCATGCTATTACTCGGACACCGTGATGCTTAGAAACTTCTCGTCTAATCCTATAGGATTGTGTTGGACCCCTCTAAAAAACCTCTCTTATTTTTTGCTATCTCGGAGTGGTTTTCCCATGGCGATGGATTTTCACTTGATGAAAAAAAGTGTCAAATTCAAGTTTTGTAAAGTTGCAAAGTGGTGCAACTTTCACTTTGCAATTCGTGTGACCAAACTAACTGCTCCAACGCGTCCCAATAGGTAGGTTTACGCTAGGCATGGTCATCTTTCTCACCCAAACATGTGGAATTGATCTAACTTGCGTTCAACCAGCTTGATCCCTTATGATGGCATGCAAAACATTGGAAAAAAGAAACATAAAAACGATCGATCAAGAAGTTCAAGTATTCCACACAAAAAATGTATTATCATTGGTGCAGAGCACCTTGTTCCTCCATTTGATGAAGAAGGTCTAGTTCAGTAGTTTTAGTGATTATCTAATGGTCAATAGGTTGGTCAATAGGTTGTTGTGGGTATTTTGAGCATGCTTTGTCTTGAATAAGGTCAATTAAGACCATTAGGTATGTTTTAGGGTGACTTTTGGTTCTAATGATAAAAAAATGTGAAAATTTCAATCTTGCACTAGAAGTTGTCTTTGTAGCCTTTGAAGGAAAATTTGTGAATTTGTATATATTGTGAAGGAATGGATTTTTGTCCATGTAATAAGGCTATTTCTATATGCCATTTGTGTGGGTTTAGAGGTCATTAGATGTACTCATTAGGCTGGAGGAGTCTAAAGTTGCAAATTTGTAAGTTGCTTAAAGCAGCAACTTTGAAATGCAACGGTTACTTGTTTTGAAAGTTGGTTTTTAGTTAGTTGAGGGCGTGGATCAGTTAGAGAAGGGTGTAAAACACTATATAAATCCTTGAGAGGCTCAAATGGAGGTTGTTGATGAACTTTTGGAGAAGATCTAATAAGAATTATTTACACTATTCTCTATTTTTTAGATTTTTGATACAAACTCATTGATCCTGTACTTGGTACGACCTCTAGCTTTTAGATAAAGAACATATTGGAATCTTTTTATGAATCATTTCATGGAATGCCAATTGTAAACGTGTTTTTTCTTTTAGATAATTTTTTTTAGCATCAATCAATTAATATTCAAGATAAATCATGAAGGACAACAATGATCAATGCTAGGGCTAACCAATTAATAATTATACTCTTGAATAATTCAAGCATGTACATGTCAATAAGGGAAGTACAAGTACTCAAAAACACGTAAGCCTCAAAAATTATACACACGAATACATAGTATACACAAATTAATACAAAGTATATGCATGAATACAAAGTATACGCATGAAAACATGTAAGCCACAAAGTATACATTTGAACGCACGTAAGTCACAAAGTATACACGTAAGTTGTAAAGTATTCACTTGAATACACACAACTCATATCTATTGAACCATCAATTTAGAATGCAAATATGGATAGGCATCGATAAACGATATTTGTATTAACCAAATAGCCATGTATGCATACATCAATATATGTCGATATAAGTATGAAATATATGTACAAAATAGCCATATAGGCTTACGAGAATCCCATATAGGCATACAATGTCAAATATTTCCAATAAAAATATGTATAAAACTGCCATCTAGGCATACAACAAAGGGCTTTGGAATCAAAAGTCATTGCTCTCCATTCCCTGGAAATAAATTATTTCCCTTTCCTTTTCGATCGCATGGCGATAGGTATGTCACTCATTTTTGTTGCGCTCGAGGAGTGCTCCTATTGCTCCTCCTAGTGTTTAGTTCATGGTGAAGTTTTAACTATTACAATAAGAAGTAAAGACATGAATATATAGAAATTATATTATAAAAAATGATATATTTAACAAAATAATCACTTACCGCCATCTCATGATCTCTCTCCATGGGGGAAATATTCTCATGCCCATGCTCAGGCATGCTCAAGCCCTATATAAACCATACAAATAGAAATTAAACTATGTGAATAAATAATGGTTTGATTTTCACTAACTAACATCTATAACAACAAATGTAAATTGAAATTTACTAATTCGCCTCATACCTCTCCTATCATAGCCATCGAGGATTGTATAGTAGATGACACACCAATATCCATTGCTCTCATCACATTCATAGGTGTTTCGGCTTGCATCATCTAAAAATAAAACAACAAATTATTCAACGTAATCAACGATGTGTATATAAACTACACAAATCTATTAAGTACTTGATTCATTAGTTAAACTCTTTATTTTATTACCTCCATGTAGTTTTGAGTAAATCCAATGCCACTGGAAAGTGATCCATCAAAACCTCCAATATTAATTTGTTCAACATCCAAAATCGCATATTAAATTACCATTCGTAAAACAATGCTATTAACATGCAATAAATTTATAATCGTTTACTAGTTACATACCCCAGCAATAGGTGTACTGCAGTTGTAAGTTGGTGGGGGGCCGATGTATCCAGTCTCAACACTGTGACCTTGCAATTTTATTAAAATCATAAAACATTTTTAGTTAATCTTGCATTTCAAAATCAAAATTTAATAAATTAAATTCAATGAACATGAGCATGAACTAACTTTTACCTAACTATCAATGCCATATGCCTCATGCAAAATGTCAGCTACCCTCTCCATCTCCATAGCTAGAGACAGATCCTGCATACCAGTCTCCTGAGTGTCGGTGGGGTCATATGAACAAATAGCCCCACAAGATTGACACACATGTGTTCGACGGTCACCACTCAAAGACTCCCCTGGATGGCACTGTAGAATAGGGCTAGTATGATGGATGACACTTTGATTCAAAGTGTTGATCCCTTGCAATGTCTCTATGTCAACACTTTCCTTCGTGACGGAAAGCATAACAACATGCTCATGAGGTGGCCTAGCAAGAGCTCATCTACCTTGCCGCATAGGATCTGGCTGTGCACCGGGTCTATCCTGAGCTGACCCCCCACCTCTCCCCTGGAAATCCATCATATCAAAATAATTTGGGATTTTGTTCAATATGAACTCACTGTATAGTTTCCTAAGGAAATATTGTGGGACCTCGCAATTGTTGCACGTGAGTAATCGAAGACCATGTACCACCTATCGTAAAACTAGTCCCTAATATGTTAATGGTGGCACCAATGGATAGGAAACCTCTTCGCATTGAGGGTAAGATTTTGATTTGTGCGTGGGTCGGTGAATAATGAGCACAAATCACCTTTTATAATTTTTAAATCCTTTACATATTTGTATGATAGTTTATTTGCATAATAATCCCTAGCCACATGCCTCCTAGCTTGCCATCCAGTTATTTGTTTGCTATTTGAATCTATATTTTTTACCATATCTTTCAATGAATTTGCTAGGGTCATTCTTTCTGCAGTTGAACCATTTGGATCACTCAACCTACTGATCAAATCCTCAAAAAAAAAATTGTTGTTCTCAATTTCACTCATTAAATTTTTTTGAGTGTCAGGAGGGGGTTGAGTGATTGGTGGAGGAGGTTGTTGTTGTGGTTGATTTTGATCTTGAGGATTTGGTTGGTTTTCCTTTTGAGGATCTTGAGGGTTTACAAGTTGATTTGCATCTCCTAAAAATTAAAACAAATATATATCAAATTCAACCTAAAACTAACTAATTCAAAACAAAAACCACAAAATCCTTACCTCTCACATCTCCTCGTCATCATGGTGCCATCGTTGTGAAGAAATAAAAATTTTTGGTGAAACAATTTGTTGAATTTCTCATCCTAGAACGCGATCACCTAAGTATGGGGGTTTTGGCCACGGCTGCAAGAAAAAAAAAGTCGAAATAACAATGACAAGTTTTCACTTTTTTTTTGCTTTTAACAAGCAATAACACGAGTGCATTATAACACGCACGCGCTTTTGCTTTTAGCAAGCAATAACACCAGCGCGTTATTGCTTTTCAAAATTTTTTTGAAAGGTGACCACATAATTGCTACCCATTTCCATGCACCCGCCCAAATAGTTAGAAGGATAATGTATTATTGGATAACTATAGAATTGGTTAAATAAATGAATTTGAGGATCTATTTAAATGATTATTTGAATTTATTAGTTAAATAGGGAATGTCGATTTATTTCTTCTAGATAATTAAGTTCTCTTAAAAATTATAAGGGACGACATAGTTTAAAGATAAAATTTTCCTCTATTGCTTTCTTTAAGTGATTCTCTATAGGTAGATTTAGGTGAGGAAAATAGTTCTATCTATTTATTTTTAAAATCCAATGAGTATCTTTGAAAGAATAAATAAATAAAATTTGTATGATATTAATATTTCGGTGATTGTTTTCAATATTTAGAAGTTAATAAAGTAAATAAGATTATATTTAAGTCTAGTGAATGTTTATTGATTATGTTAGTTAAATGAATAGGGGAACTTGATTTACTTGTATTTAGATAATTGGAAAGATTTGTTTAAATTAATGGATTAGATTATCTGTTGCTTTGGGAATTCACTATGTAATTATCATAGTTGTATTATAGTGGTAAACACTCTATTAAGAAATTTAAGTGGATTAAGTTAATGAGTACTCTGAATTGTGGAGACAATGCCTTTTATGGAGTATTTTATGGATGTTTTGATTGTTTGTTCGTGTTGATCTATTGGGTTGATTTTAGAAATGCGTTGTGAATTGGTTGATTTTACTATTGTTGTCATGATTGTTGGATATTGGGAAGATTTTGGTTATTGTGGTTGATTTTGGTTGTGAGTTAAATTATTGTTTTAAATGATAATCTTAATGTAATTGTTGAGGTGGTTTCCAAAGGTTAAGGGATTTGTTTTTTGTTGGGGTTCTTATGTTTGTTCCTCATGAAATTGTGATCTTATTCTATATATTATGCTTATGAGGGTTGTAGCCTTGCACCGTTGTATTTCTTTTATGATGTGACTTTGCACGAGATGGGACATGCCTCGCTTATGCTTTTGATCTTGTGATTATTGTACTTTATGCAAATGGTATACCCTAGATGTTATGTGGGTCTTCTAGGTGTTGGTAGGGAGAGTGGCTCTCCATGGGGGCCGACGCACAAAGTGGCATCCTATATAACCCATGTGAGAATTTTGTAACAAGTGATAACCTAAGTAATGAACTAATGGGTTGGGTAGGTTCACATTATTCTAGATAAGTGGATACCTCACCCATGCCTGTAGCACTTGCTTAGGCTAAGGATGGGTTGAGAAGTCTTGGTTGGCAAGACCACTACCTTTTCTCATGAAAGGTAAGTTCGTTCTGCATGTGTCACCCTATGGGATTGGCGCCTAGAGAGAGGCAACCAAGATAACCATAGATGGGGGTTGGTGCCTAGTGAGAGGCAGCCAGGATAACCCATTCCAGGGCCATGCAATGACACTCTTCCCTATAGTATCATTGTTGTACTTTGTTTGTGTTCCCTTGTCATTGTAACACCCTACCACGTAGCCCTAGAGGATGATGCAAACACAATGGAAGCATAACAATTTTTTTTAAAGAGTAATTAATAAAAATTAAAGTGAACTACACTTAACACATACATCCTCTAAAGTAAGCGACAATGCTTACATTCGAATCCCATAACATACAAAAGTCCATAGCATATAAATTATACTCATGAAATAAAGAACATATATCCAATAACATTAAACTCATCTCATAAGATACAAAGTACATAATAAATCCATCCATAGATTGCATTCATTCAATATAGAATTTACAAGGATCATTTCCAAAATGAGGTAGATCATACAATAATATTACAATTACAATGATACAAGGATCCTCCTCGAATACAAATGAGGAGTAGTACATATACAAAGATATCCAACTGATCCAAAATAATATAAGAGAAGGTACAAAGTAATAGGAACATGTGAGCTCTCCAATCTGGAAGATCCCACCATCATGAACATGAAGTGGAAATCCAACAGTGTAAGGTGCACGTTCCACCCAACCAAGTGGTACCCGAAGGCCCACCCCCCGTGCTAGGAGATAGTAAAAGGGCTTCCTAGGCATAACCAACAACCTCTAGACACAAGAAATCACAAGACTATACTAAACAATACAATACATGAAGGTTACATTGCTTCCAGAGTAAAATGATCAAGTATATCAACTGAAAAATACAATTGTTATCATAGGAGTGTCATCATAAAGTAGCATGGATTACCCTAGCAGATCTTCCGAGGCCCCGACCCCCATCTTGGGTTACCCTGGTAGCCTCTCACAACCCCTGTCCCCACATGCAACTGATGGGGAATCAAATATCTTTCATAGGGACAAGATAATGATCTTTCCATTCCAGGTCTTCTCATCTCATCCCAAGTCTAAACAAGCCCTTGAGCCCATGAGCAAGGCACAATTAACAAGTTATATGTTTTAAGCTACCCTTTCTCCTAATACATTTATTTAATTTCCATTGAATTAACTAACTCTCACATGAGTTACCCTGGCACCACTTTGAACATTGGCCCACATTGAGAGCCACTCCCCT
Organism: Sequoiadendron giganteum; assembly: GCA_007115665.2. NCBI lineage: Eukaryota > Viridiplantae > Streptophyta > Pinopsida > Cupressales > Cupressaceae > Sequoiadendron > Sequoiadendron giganteum. The sequence goes on along the minus strand of CM021106.1, from coordinate 596,578,229 downwards.
ACTGACAACACAAGGAGCTAATCCAATATCCAAGGGTAAACAAGTGCACAAATACGGATATTAAATCCCAACCATAATACAAGAGGCAACACATCTCATTCATAGTAATCGAGTGTTTAAACTGAATCACAACCAAGTGCACTACCCAAGGAAAACAAAGGGTTGAACCATAAATCACAACAACCCCCTCATAAAATTACAACTTCTAGAAGGCTTACACAAACACACTAACTAATTTCCCCAACTTAAGTGAACAAAAGAAATCATAATTAAATAGGCATTTAGGCATAGTAATTGAAACTATCATTAGGATTTCCTAAATCCAATTTCAAAGCAAGAAGTCCAATAATACATTGCTCCAAATAATCTAACATAATGCAATTTCATTTACAAACAATAAGGAAATTAAATCTAATTTTTTAAACCAATTTCCCAATTTATATCAATATAAAATCAATTTCCTCTTATAAAATCATTTCATTTTTTTTAAAAGTCATCTAATTTGTGCATTTACATGCATCTTTAAATTTCATTTAAATATATATATTTGAATATATACATAATTATATATATATATATATTTATATATACAAATATATATAATTTAAATACTTAAATATTAATATACAATTTTCAAACAATAATAAACATATATATATATATATATATAATTATTTATATTTACCTATATCCATACATGCATTTATTTGTATATTTTATATTTTATATATATATAAAAAAATATATAAAATTAACTGCAAGGGACGGACAAATAAAATAAAGGCCACTGAAACTCATGGTTGTGTATACAGTTGATCACCATTGAAGGGGTGCGCAGACTGTGAAGGCAGCGCTGGCGTTTCCTTCACAGCATCGGCTTCCCATATGGGGACGGCTGTGGGGGCAGCCCCAAGCTTCCCCCCTATAATACCCCTCCGTTTTGCTCTGTTGTGCGAACAGTGTTCTATTTTGTTATGTTTTATTTTTTGTTAGTACCTTGACTATGGTACCTGGTTACTATTTGATCGTTATATGTAAAGCGATGTGAATGTTATCTTTTGATGTGATGGTATTTTAATCAGATGTTATCATTATGGCATGCTTTGGATTAGCATCGTGAATATTCAAATTAATAATGTTTTATGCTTTGGATTAAAGTAGTATGTTAGATACATCATTTAGTTATATTGTATCGGTGAATAGGACGATATCGCATCACTCGTTTGCGAACGCCCTATGATTCTGTGATTTCCTCTTCACGGTGTGTTTTAATTATGAAATATATATATGCATGTGGATATACTCTTTGTTTGCAGGTTGATAGGTACAAGACATCGACTCCACCTGGTTTCACAAGTTTGAGTGTGTCCATTGTCCAATGGTATTCGATTGGGAGATAGTAGCTAGATTTTTCGTGCCAAGTCATCACCCTAGTCATAGTGGGTCGTTGGGTCTGAGTCAGGTTGTGTTGCTTTGAACATTGTTCCTTCTTTTTGATTATTTAATCGCATGTTATAAAGTTAAATAAATGCTTTTGTAGTTAAATTTTGGATTAAATTGATCTGGTATTACGTTAGTAATGTAATGTATTTTATTAATTTAATTAATAAATAATTTAATCGTGGATTAAATCTATTTTATTAATTAATTAAATTAATGATGTTGAGATAAGTTAAGTTATTCATTTTGAAGTTTAGATATAATGTTTGAAATTGAAAATTAAAGAAAAGGTTTTAAATTGCATTTTTAGGAAATTTTGAATTCAAAAATTGGAAAATTGAAATATTTGTTATTATGTTTTTGAAAATTTATGAGGGTGGTTGGATGAATATTTTTGGAAAATTTTCTTTATTATTTGGTTATTTTGAATGAGTTTTTTCAACAAGTATGAGAAATTGAAAATAGAGGAGAAGGAGGAAAAATTTTGTTGTTTGTGGGTCTTGGATTGAATTTGTGGAAATTGTTGAGCTGAAGTTGGAATCAAAGTGGGAACCTGTGCACCATCTGGATCTTCCCAAACTCAAGAATACCAAGTTCATGCTTTGAAATTTAGTTGTTTTTGAAATTACATTTATATATGTTTTGTTGTTGCAAATCATGTTGATAAACATTTAAATCCTTTGTATGATTTGCAAAACAAACCCAGTTTAATTCTTGTTTTCTAAAATTTGGAAATGAAAAGGAATCTCTTCAAGAAATGAAATGAGTTCTTGGCTGTAAATGATTATTTCAGTTGGATTTGCTCAATTTGTTTCTTCAATCTCTTCTGGGGAAGTTTAAATCCATATATATATATATACTTTTATATATATATATATGTATATTTATCCTGAGGGCAGGGGTTATGCTGATAAAAAAATAAAAAATTATAATACCCCTGTGTGAGGTCGCGGATTTCGAAAAATCTGCAGGTTTTATTTTTTATTTTTTAAATACATATATATATATATATATATATATATATAATTTGTTTTTGGGGAGGCGTTGGGGGCTCACCCCCACCGCGCCCCCGTGGGAGGTGAGTGGGGAGAGTCGCGCTTAGCGTGTACCCCATGAACCCCACCTACGGTTGCTACTAACATGGCTTCCACCACTGGTGGTGGTCAGCTATGCTAAGCACAATCGCGCCACCAATAGGGGTGATCGGTTGTGCTATGCACAGCTGCTGCCGCCAAGGGTTGGCAGGGTAAGTCGTCGCCCCACTCTGCAAACACGTGGCCGCCTAACCCTAAACCATGCACGGCCCCAGCAATGCACGCGACCCGAGAAAAATGGGTGTTGACCTTTTAATGTCAGTTTTTTTAAAATATTTAAATATTTTTAATATTATAATTTTATAATATTAAAATATAATTAATATTTTAATATTATATGTTTATAATATTAAAATATTAATATATATATATTTGAAAATAAGATATATAATATAATATTTAATATTATATTATATAGTTTTAAAAGATTAATATATATATATATATATATATATTTAGTTGTGATATAAATTTAATATGCATAGGAAAATGTTGAATTTCAAATGGTATGATTTAAATGTCAATATGGAAATTAAAATATGGAGTTTTAGTTAAATTATTAGTTGAATATTGAATGTATATTTGAAAGGTTGAGTATGGAATTTGCAAGAACGTGTTTAGTATTGTAATTAATTGATGATTTATTTTGCAATGAACCAATAGTAACTTCTAAACGATATGTTCTGAATCGTAGAAATAAATGGCTATTTTGTTATTATTGAAAACAATTAGGGAATTAAATATTGGATTTAAATTTATCTTTGTCCAAAAGAGTCGTTATTCAATTCAATTTTATTAAGGCAATAAAGTACTGAATGTTAGTTTAGAAGTGGATTTAGGAAATCCGAAGTAGATTTAATTCTGATTAAATTTCTTGTGTAAATGTAATTCCTTCTGATATCGCCTTGGGGGAAATTGTTCTGTAGGGATTAATGAGTCTTCCAGATGAGGTCTTTTAATTATGTGGGTTGTCATGTCATGAAGTCAACTTGTTTTGAATCCATTGGGTAGTGCATGGTATGTTTTTATTTAATAACCCAGTTTCCACGAACGGGGATATTTTGTACCTCCTTGGGTTAGGAGTGGATTGTTACCTCCAATGTTAGGAGAGGGTTTTGACGTATGTCGCCTTCTAAGAAAGGGGTGGTCGTGATATCTTGTTTGTTGCACTTTGGTACCCTTGGTGATAGGATGGTGTGTGTGTGTTGTCAAGTAGAAGAGTGGCTTCTGTTAGGGGCTAGAGCTCGTAAGAGGTAAGATTGGGTAACCTTCGGAAGTAGTTAATCAAGTGATAACTAAAGCAATGTACTTAGAAGTTAGGTGGTACTTCACACTAATCAAGATAAGTTATAGCCTCACTCATACTCGCAAGTGCTTGTTTAGACTTGGGGTGAGTGGGAAGGCCTGGAATGGAAAGGTTATCTATCTGGTCTTTGTGACAGGTACTTGATCCCACATTATGAACTTGGAAAAGTCACCACAACCGCAGCAATGATCAAAGGGAGGTCTCGCAAGACTCCAAGCCCACACTTCTATGGCCTTACACTTGCAATGTGGAGTTGACAGAGCTTCAAATCTATTGTAATGAAGTGTTGGAATGTTGCTTGAGAGTGAGGAAGTGAATTGAATGTGTGGAGAAGTTGCAAGAGAGTTCAAGAGAGATCAAATGAAGTGAGAATGAATGGTTTTGAAGGTGGGATGAGAGGGAATAAGGCATTTCCAGTTCGGTTGGTTGAAGAGGGATGTTACAATTCGATCCCAATCAGGTGGGTAACGCCTCTGCCAAATTCAAATGCAAGAATTCATCAGAGATGGTAGTGCGCCGCATAGACGTCTGCTCGTCGCACTTTCGTCCCAGACAAATATTGTCTCACTAACACATAGGAAAAATGCCAAGTGGATGGAAGGCAGGTAGGTGATGTGGAATTTCACCTTTAGATTTTATTTTCTAAGGTGAGGGTATGTGAAAGGGGGATTCGCTTAAGGGGTGTGAATTCGCTCCTATACACCATGTTTTTTCTTTCATTAGAAAATGAGCCAATAATGTAAATAAGAAAGAGGATTATGTGCTCCCTCTCATTGTTGCCTAGAACTAAATAATAAGACAAGAAAATAATTAAGTATAAATAGAAATGTGTCTTATATAAAATGATATGCCCTATAGAAATTGACAAGCAACAATGATATGAGTCAAATTGACAATTGGAAGAATGATGAAATAATAAATATTGGTATTGAAAACTCAAATCCATTTAAATTATATTTAGAAATCATTTTTTGTATAATAAAATAATTTCAAAAGTTATATGGTGTAGAAGAATGGAAAACAAGACTCATATACAAGAAATTGGGTCAAAATTAGAGTTGTAGAATAAAATGTATAGTAGTTTTTGTGAAAGAGGGAAAGGAGGCATCAGTTGATTTTGGACTTTAGAAAATTTTCTTGATTTTAACTTTTTATAAATATACAAATTTTAAATTCTTTTTTACTATATAAATTTTAAAACTAGAGAAAATATAGAGTGAAAATGAGAAAATATCATAGAGAGAACCATTCCTCCCCCTAGACGAGATAGGTTGTGGACATAGGTAGAGAGTGTTCATGTTAAAGAGGTACATCCTAAAAATAATAATTAATTCTTGAAGATGATGGGAATCAAGAAATGTGTTGGTGTCTACAAGATGTATAGGCATCCACAAACTACATTGTCATTTGCAAACCACACGTGTCTAAAATATGTGCAAAGATTTATGAGATGCACTAGCATCCATGAACTATGCGAGTGTCAAGTTAGAGAGGAGAAAATGAATCTAGGTACATGAATTTGGAAAACATATATTGGGAATAAATGTGATTTTAAGACATGAATATTTTTGTGATGTTAGAATTCAATAAAATATCTAGTAATGTTTGTAGGATACACCATAGCCACAAGTGAGGCAATGAAAATAGGTGTTAATGTCATTGTTCTTGAAAAATCAAGACTCGATGCCCAAGAAAATTTTACTCCTCCATGATGTATTTCTATACTAAGTATGTGTCATGCCTAACATCAACTACAACAAGAGTATGTTGATGGTGCTTATGGAGTGATGGGATCTAGATGCTTGCTTATTTTTCCTTCTTAATAAAGAGTTGCCCATGACTCTAGAGGATGTGTATGGTATTTTATTCCTACCCATATAAGGGATATATGGAAATTTAATACTATAGACTAACCAAGTATATCTAGCAAGAGTACTAGTACATGCACTTGGTACAACAATACAAGGAGATCCGATGACATGTCACACTAAGGATGCTCTTATAAGGAGGAGAGAATACACCATTAGTACAAAGGTTTTTTATCATGAAAATGGTCATGTGCATGATGATAGATGGATAAGTTACACATATACAACTAGGGAAGGAGCATCCTCATGCACCTATACCATGAACTTAGTAGATGTTTGTGGAATGAGATCCATATTTTTTCACCTACATATTACTTCATACATGGTCCATGGAGTACATTTAGGTAACCCAACCAATGTGGTACTTAATAAGCATAGTCTAAATGCAACACAAGCGCATATATATGACCATCAATGAGGGTGATAATTTGTAGATTAGTTTTTATGGAGGTAGAAATTTGACTGATCGTTGATGACAACCATATTGGGCAGCCATATATAGGGATGCAAAGTTGGGAAAGGATCATATAGTAGTTGGCACAGATGTAGAGATCATGGTGGCTATGAAATATATTAGACTACATCATGGTGTAGTTTCAGTATACGAGAGTGATACACCAATTTAGATAGGTATAGGATGCAACCCCATAGCTCAAATTATATCAAAGCACACCAAAATGATATTAGATTGGAGGAGGTGTCATCACCATCAGTCACAACCTAGAGCTCTCAAATGAGAATGAATCTAATGATGATGCATAGCTAATTGAGGATATGGATGACATGGGTGTGACCCCATATATATCACTTGTTAGGACACGGTTGGACCAATGCCCATCTACATAGAATATGTAGTAAGAGATGTAAGACCCCAAGCAAGAGCAAGTGATGTTGGGAATGGGGAGGAGGATATGGAGGATGATGAGCCTAATATAGATAGTTGTAGGAAATGAGAGGAGGCTCTAGAGGATGGGAGAGAGACGATGATCTTGAACTCAAAGCATAGGAGTAGGGGTAGGAGGAAGAAAAACAAGAATAGGATTATTTTTTTAATTGTATTGACTATTATATGCATGCCCTACTACATGAAAGTTAGTGGTAGGAGAAATAGTTATAGATATATATATATTAAGTTAAAAGATGGAATACAAATATGGAAAGAGGGGTTATTATCTTCATTGAAAAAACCTTGAATAGTAAGATCACTTTTTTGAGGGAGATGAGTCAAATACCCCTTGCACAAAAATGTTACAAGCATTAGAAGTATGAAAAGAGATAACCTATAGACTAGGTTTAGTATGGTTATGAGTAGGATTGTGAAGAGTGAGTATATTGATTCTATACATGAAGTATGCATTAACAAAATATTTAAAGAAGTGTTATTATAAAAACATTATAGAATATTAACTAATATAAAATCAAATTATTTATTATTTATTATTTTATTATGCCCATTAGAAAAAGGCATCCCACTTTGACTTGGTTAACGTATCTTGTATATTCATTGGTATGATGTGTGTTTAATGGTCTATAAGAGCATCATGTCATGTAAGATATGTAAGAGCATATATGGCATTATAAGATTGTAATAAATTATATAACACACATAAGAGCATGTAAAAGGGAGTTTACAAAGTGAACTAAGAATCTTGACCAAATTATGATAGTCTATGGTAGATGACATAAGTCTTCTTGCGAAATGAGGTAAATGATAAAATGGTGCTTCTAAGTTTGGTGGGAAGCTATGAAATTTTTATGATGCATAAGAGAATATTTTATTAATATTTTGTTGACTCATCATGGGGTGTCGGTTATGAGAATTCTTACCATAGTGTTTTGGGACTTTGTTTGGACCCATGGTATTATTTTTAATGGTATACTAGGTCTCATTAAGTCTATATATTGAAGATTTGAGATGGAGGCATTATGAATTGTGTATCATAGGGTTATGGTATCAATTTTTATTTGAGTTGCAAGTGTTAATATCCATGGAAGGCATTAATCATGATATTGTATTGTAATTGTGTTGAACTATTAGGAAAACAATAGTTCCACTATTTTGGAGGTTGGGGATTTTTGAAAGGGTTTTTCCAATGTATATTTATGTCTTTCTTGTTCTTGTCTTGGATGTTATTATTTATCTCTCATTCTTTCTGTAGACATCTAAATTTGATCGCTTCCATATGATCAAAATCGTCTACTTTATTCATCTATTTCATTAATAGTGATTAAATAATTTATTTAATCATTATTTCATTTTTTGCCTAAGGTTCCTAAAGTATTTAATTAAATAAATTAAATACTTTACCTTATCCCTTTTCTTCTCTAAATATAATAAATATGACAAATTATTTAATTTAGTCTTTTAACCCATTTGGATTAGAACCAATTTTTAATTCCCCTTTTTCTCTCTCCTTCTCACATTCTCCATAACCCTCTTTTAATCCAGATTAAATTAATTAATCTATTATTAGAATGTGCACCACTTAATCTTGATTAAGTGTCACATCCTCCATAATCCCCCACTTGCCTCTAAATCTCTCATTAATTATCCTAATCTTGTGTTTTCACAACTTTAATCAAAGTCATTAACCATATTTGGCTTACCTTTTTTGGTCAACCTTTCCACTTGCCTTTCTTGGCTTTGACTCTCTTTCCCATGTGAATTTTTAATTCACTTTTATCTTTCCAAGGTCTTCCTCATCCCCATGCAAGGTTCTAGAAGGCTTGACTTGTCACTTTACATGTGTCAAGGACTTCTAGAACCTTGGACTTGTCACATCACCCACATGTGACAAATCTCCAGATTTTTGGAAACCTTCTTTTACCCAATAAACTCTCCAATGAATGTAAATTTTTAATTTGCATTTATTCTTCCAACCACTTTGCCTTTTCTCATGGAGATTTTTGAGGAATTCTAAAATTCTTCAAATGTCTCTTTCATCCTCATTTGGGGACAAGAAGTTTTTTTTTGAGGAAATCTTTTCATCCCCCAAGGTACCTCAAAGGTACTTGTCCTTCATCCACCTCATGTACTTCTCTTCCACCTCATGTACTTCTCTTCCACCTCATTCCACCTTAAAACATCTCACATTCCACATGTCAAAATCTGAGGGCTTTTGAGTCATCAACTCACCATAGCCCTTCATCTTGATCTTGTTGGATCAATATCAACCATTGAATTCTCTAGAGAATTCTAATTATCTTATAAATACCCCCTCATTTCTCTCAGTTTAGGGAGGAAGTCTTTTGCTACCAAACTCTTGTCAAATTGTCATTTGCAGCATTTTAGCTTTTCCATAGTATTTCTCATCAATCCATCTTGCATCTTGCATCCACTTCACTCTGTTGCCATCCAAGGAGCACACAAGACATCCAAAGATCAAGGGCCAACAAAGAAAGGAGCAACATGGAAGTATAATCAACAATCAATTTAACTTATCTTGCTTTCATGTTTACTATTTCTTAGGCTAATCATTGAGGTGCCCTTTTCTTATGTTATTTCCTCTTATTGCATCATTTTAGCATCTCACATTAGGACTTGACATTTTAATAGGATTACATTTCTGGCACGCCCGATGGGACCCACATATGGGTCCCTTCACTTCATGTTTGCTGTTGTTTAAGTTTTTTGCAGGTTCAGGTCGCAGAGGGGCAGACTTGCCCTCCGGGGCGCTGTAGAGGGGTGGATACGCCCTCCTGTTCTGACGTTTCTAACAGTTTTTACTGCAAAAGTGTGGATACACCCCCACAATCCGACATTTTTGACAATTTTTATTGCAGAAGTGCGGATACGCCCCCGCATTCCGACGTTTTTGCTAACTGTTTTTCTACAGAAGTGCGGATACGCCCCCGTGTTCTGACATTTTTGCTAACTGTTTTACTGTAGAAGTGTGGATATGCCCCCATGTTCCAACGTTGTTGCTAACTATTTTCTGCAAAAGTGCGGATACACCCCCGTGTTTCGACATTTTTTATTTTTTATTTATTTTGCTAACTATTTTCTGCAGAAGTGTGGATACGCCCTCGTGTTCTGACGTTTTTGCTAACTGTTTTCTACAGAAGTGTGGATATGCCCCCGTGTTCCAATATTTTTGCTAACTATTTTCTGCAGAAGTGTAGATACGCCCCCGTGTTCTGACATTTTTGCTAACTGTTTTTTGCAGAAGTGTGGATACGCCCTCATATTCTGATGTTTTTGATAGTTTTCTGCAAAGGGGCGGATACGCCCTCCTGTTCCAGCATTTTCCACAGCTAACATTTGCTTGCAGGGCCTTTATTTCATTCAAATTTTAAAGTTTTCTTTGTTGTTTTATCTATTCACTTAGCATAATTAGGGGGAAGTAATACTTGATGCTTGCTATGTCTATTTTTCTTTGTGTTACCCTAAGGGGGCATTAGTTTGTTTTCACCTTCCCCTTCGCACTTTGTGCGGATCCGAGGGGGTAGTTGAAAATGATTAGTGTATTCTTCTTAGTGGGAACTGCTTGGGGATTTCATCACCCCAAGTGACGATCCCAACCACGCATACCGGTGGGGTATAAAAAAGGAGGAGAGCCAAAGTTGTACCCCAATCCAGTTGCGTCGTAATTGGTGAAGCGTCGAAGCTAGGGCGATACCCAGATAGACATGAAGAGTTGGTTTGAGCCTTTCAGTATGTCATTGGGGTTCCCGACTCACGCTTGTGATGGATTGGTGTTCACGGTTGTGCCTCACATACCGAGCATATATCGAGGACTCCCTAGAAACCTTGTTCATCCTAGAGTAAGACCTTTGTTGGCCATACCCCTTAATACTAATCATAGGACTATGCTTGTTCAAAGTGTCTTTTTGTGAAAACCAGTAAATTTTGATAAGTCAAACCTTCATTGAGTCCTTTCAAGTCCTTGCCATAATCCCTCATTCCAAACCAAGTCATTGTTCCTACAAAGGGGTGGATCTGCCCCCCTGTTTCAACACTTTTTACTACAGAAGTGTGGATACGCCCCCCTGTTCTGACGTTTCTACTAGTTTTTTTATTGCAGAAATGTGGATACGCCCCCCTGTTCCGACGTTTCTGGCAATTCTTTTATTGCAGAAGTGCAGATACGCCCTCCTGTTCTGACGTTTCTGCCAATTTTTTTACTGTAGAAGTGCGGATACGCCCCCCTGTTCTGACGTTTCTGCCAGTCTTTTTACTGCATAAGTGTGGATACGCCCCCCTATTTCAGCATTTCTCACTGCAGAAGTGCGGATACACCCCCCTGTTTCAGCATTTTTCACTGCAGAAGTGTGGATACACCCCCCTGTTCCAACGTTTCTACCATTGTTTTTACTGCAGAAGTGCGGATATGCCCCCCTATTCCGACATTTCTACCAATTTTTTTACTCCAGAAGAGTGGATACACCCCCTGTTTTGACGTTTCTACCAGTCTTTTTACTGCAGAAGTGCGGATACGCCCCCCTGTTTCAGCATTTTTCACTGCAGAAGTGCGGATACACCATGTTTCGATGTTTCTAACAGTTTTTACTGTAGAAGTGCGAATACGCCCCCTAAATAGACAATTTCATCCATTTGACCATTCTAAACCTCCGTTTGAACTCCCAAAGTCTCCATTTGACCATTTCATCATCCTAAACACTCATCTAACCAATCCAAACATCCATTTGACCATTCCAAAACTCCATTTAACCTTTCTAAAACATCCATTTATCACATTCTCATTTATCATTCCACCATTTGGGATACCCATCTTATCATGTGACCTAAACATTTGCACTTTCCAAAAAGATCACTTCAAAAACACATCTTCCATTTGCATTCATCATCATCTCTCAACATAAAATCCCTTAAACCTTGTTTTAAGAGTTATCTCCTGAATTGACCAAGGCGTTAAGTTTGATCGTTATCCTACATATCAATCATTATCTTCAACCTAATCAATCTGCTTCTATCTTGAGGCATATTTGTGTTGTAAGTCAACATCATTGGCCCAAATCAATCCCCTTCTATCTCAAGGCGGATTCGGTACCGTGATCATTGATTAACCAGTTTAATCCGATCAACCAACGTATTAAGTCACCTAGGGTGGTTCCTGAATTGGGTTTAGGACCCTCTTCATCAAATCCAATCCTCATCCAAAATCATTAAATTGATACATCATCAATTGATTCATCAACTTATCCAAACAATCCAATCTTTATCCAAATCATCAAATTGATACATCATCAATTGATCCATCAACCAATCCTTATCCAATCATCAAATTAATTGATATATCATCAATTAATCCATCATCCAATCTAAAACAAACTTATCCTATCATATCCTCTGATCCAATCCCAATCTAAGCTCAAATCCCATCATCCTAATTTGAGCTTTTATTCAAATCCAATATGAGCTTTCATCCAATCCCCATATGAGCTTCCAATCCATCCTAGTTCTCTATCCATCATCTATTATTTCCTTCTAATCTGTATCCATCATGAATCTTTATCCCCCTCTCACATGACCAATAATACTAGTCAAAGGGAATCCTAATTACGTTGATGACGATAATGAAAATCTTGTTGATCATGAAGATTGTTATATAGATCCCCTTGACGCTAACATTGCTAGCAAGCTCTCTCGAATCGCCTCCCAAAATCCCACTACTTCTTCGAACTATTCCACCATGCCTTCATCCACATCTAATAACGGTTCTTATGCTACCCTTGACAAGGGATGTCCAACATCCTCACCATTGACATATTCATCATGTCCTCCCTCTCAACTTCTATCCTATCCAACATCCATATCCTCCTTTCCTTATCATCATCAACAATCCCAATACCTCTACCTTAATCCCACATCCCAATCCAACACCCACACCTTCCTATCACAATCCCCCATCCCAATATCATTACATTAATTCCACATCTCCCCATTCTAATCCTTCATCCACATATTCCTACTATTACTCACCATCCCCATCTTCCCAATCTAATCCCACATCCACATCTTCCTACATCACTCCCCCTTTCCCTGCATTATATCTTAATCCTCCATCTAAACATAGCTCACCTAGTCCTCCAACCACTCCTAGTCCTCCATCTAGTCCCATCCACTCATCTAATCATAATCCTCCATCTCCTCCTAGTCCTCCATCCAATCCCATCCCCACATCTAATCCTACTCCTAATCCACCAATTCCTAATCCTAATCCTCCATCCATCCCTGATCCTCCATCCATTCCCATCACTCCACCTAATCCTACATCCCTTCCAAATGTCTCCCAAGGACTCATGCCAAAAGAGACTCAATGCCCTCCCACTCTATCATGTATGGTCACTAGTGATGAGGCCCTCCTCCATCCTATACCTATCCCTCCCATCACCATTCTTGACACTGTCCAAATGGTTGAGCCGGTCAAACCCACAGAATCCATTAAATCCCCATCTTCTACTACTAGATCCACCCAATCCATTGAAGATATGCAATCCCCTCCTCCTAGTCCTAATATTCACAAACTTCAATCCAATGACCTTCATGAATCCTCCATCCTCGTGTCTCCCCCAATTGAGAAGTCCCTCCAACACTCTTCCATCATTATACATCCCCCACATGATGAGTCATGCCAAGAGCTTGATCCAAAGCATACAAGCATATCCCCTCCTCCAAATCAAAATCCTTCCATCCCATCTCCTCCATCTCAAGAACATAGTCTTCCATCAATTTCATCTCATGATCCATATCCTCAACCAATTCATGATCCTATCCTCCCATCCACCCCATCTCAAGATCACCCTATCTCATCCACTCCATCCCATGATCCCATTTGCATTCACAATCCAATCACTCCATCTCATCAACCCTTATCACCCACTGCCAAAAATCCGTATCTTATCATACCACCTAATCCATCTTCGAATCCCTCATCACTTCCTCTTCCAAATCAAGATGTGGCTATCCCCTCATCTCTATTGCACAATCCTCCATCACTGCTTAGCTCCGCCATCCCAACACCACTCTTATATCATCTTGGTACCATTACGCTCTCCCATGGTGGTCTTCTGGTAGGAGAAAAACAAATTCTATGCACCACCTTTCCTCCTCCACCTACTAACACATTCGCATCATTCTTCCAAAAGAATAAGCATCCTACCATAGATCACATTCTCGAGAACATGAACTATCAAGGAAAAGGTTTAGGCCTTCATGAGAAAGGAATGTTAGAGCCCATTCAAGTCAAAGAACATCCAGGCACACATGGTCTTGGATATATCTCCCAAAACCCGCACACTAAAGATGTTGGTACAACCTCCGTACATCCTAAACGATCCTCTTCTAAAGGCACAAGAGATACTTTCCATTGTTCTACCAAGTCATTTGCCACCATCCCTCCTCCTCCATCATATTACCTCAAAAAAACTGTCCATCTTCCTCCCTCATCCTCTAAATCCATTTTGGGTCCTTATTTCCCTCCATCCATCATTGCCCATCCTCCATCTACTATGGGTTCTTATATCCCTCCATCAAACCCCACACATCTTCCATATACACAGTCCCTTTTGGGTCCTTATATCCCAAAATCCCCCCCTCCATCTTCTCCTATTCATCCTTTCATTCATCCACCCCCTATCCCTCGTATGCAGCATAAAAATCCTACCTTCATAACTCCTAATCAGGATCAACAAAGGCACATACCTACGCATTATCCATCAACACATAATCCCTATAACCCTACCTCCATCGCTCCACATCATCCATCTCCTTGCATCTATCCCCTTGCTACTAAAAGCACTTTGGATGCCAAAGCAAATATGTATAAATCCAAATGTCCACATGAATCTAAAGCTCCTCATGTCCCCTTCAAAAGACATGTTGAAGAAAAGAAAAATCAAGTCCAAAATCCAAATCAATCCAAAAGGCCACAAAGGCCCACCAAAGCAAAAACAAAAACCATGTGGATCCCAAAGAAAAAAGGTGCCATACCTTCAATTGAAAAATCCATAACGACATCCAAAGTTGCTATTCCCCCACAAAATCATTCACCTCCTCCATATCCTAAATCTATTTTGGTTCCCTACATCCCAAAAATCACTATCCCAACTCCTCCATTATCGCCACCCTCTCCATCCATTCCTCCATCTATATTTTCACATCCACCACATGTGCCAATGTTGGTCCTAAACACCTTCCCCTATCACACATCCACTCCATCATTCAATCCATACACTTTTCAACACCCCATCCACTATCCCCCCCTATCTCCCCCGTCCAACCCCTTTGATTCATCCTCTTGCATAATTCATTTCTTCTACTAAGGTTGTACCAACATCCACTGGTCACTTTACACATGGGCTCTTATTACCTGATATGGAACTTGATGCTTGAGTCCTTCATCCATCTCCTTATCAAATATCCTCCAAATCCACATATCCATATCCCTATCTTTATCCATCTTCATCCACATCCTAGTCCAAAAAATACAGAAAACTCAAAAAATCAAAATTAAAAAAAGAGACAAAAAACTCAAAAAATACAAAAAAATCAAAAAAGAGAAATAAAAAAAATAAGAAAAAAACAATAAGAGAAAAAATCAGAAAAATACAAAACAAAATAGTAAAGAGAAAATCATTCATCCAATGGTGAAAACTTGGCAAACAAGCGCCTTGGATAAGTACCATGATGAAAACGTGGCAAACAGGCATCATGCGTAAATTCCCCATCTAGTCTCCTTCCATGATTGGGGGCAACATCCACTTACACATTCCTTCCCTCCATCTCCTGCATCTGCCTATCTTCCTTATCATATCCATCCTATCCCATTTATCCCACTCCCTCCATCTTCCTTGCGATCTTGATAAATTTAGGGGCAAACCTATATACATGCTTTGGACACCTCTTGGCATATATTCCCCTCATCCATACACTATCATATTTCTTATCCACCTATCTCTATATTCCATTATTCGTGCATCCTATCCACCTCTCTTTATCTTCCATTGTCCATGCATTTTATCCACCTCTATCTATCTTCCATTTCCCATCTCACTCCCTTATCCACCCATCTTGCTATCCCTCTTGCCTCGTCATGCATGACACATCTAGAGTGGGGGCATCTCCTTATTTGCAATTGGGTCCTTGGAGACATCGTCCATCCATTCCGCCAAGTAATCCTCTCCATCTCCCCATCCTACCTATCCTTACCTCCCCATTCATTTATCCATCCAGTCATCCCTTCCATCTACCAAATCCTTATCTTCCTATACTCTCATCCACTAGTCCTTTTCGTCCTTTCATCCTTATCTACCCCATTCCTCTATCCTCTTATTCTAGCCTTACATCTTTCTAATATCCTCTCAATCTTCATCACTCATCTATCCATCATCTATCCACCTATCCTAGCATCTTCTTATCCATTCATTTCCCTCTATTATCCCTTGTCATTGGTATCTAGCTATAGGCTCCCCTCATGCAATCTAATGCCATGCTATCTCACTATCATCACTCCTATCTATTTCCTACATCTTTCTGATATCTTATCACTCTTCATCATTCATCTATACATCCTCTCATCCTCCCAATTCATATTCTAATAATCTAGATCACTATCCCATCCCTGAGCTTTGCATAACCCACATCCAACATATCAACCATCCCATCCACATGGCCTATCCTAGCTCATCTTATCCGCTCCATCCATTTATTTTGGTCATATCATCATCCCTTATCCATTGTCTTTCGTCGGTCTCTTGTTGAACTACATTGCCCCTACGCTTTCACGTAGACAAGGTCGATCATTTGATCCACCCTCGAGGTTCTATCTTTTGTCTGTCTTGTCATCTTTTGTCATCTATCTTTGGCCTTATGTCGAACTACGTGGCCCCCGCGCTTTCACGTAGACAAGGTCAATCCTTTGGTCTACCCCTAGGGAATTTGTTCGGTCTTCGTCATCCATCGAGGTCTTCATTTTCCTATCCCCACTTTTATCCATGGTCTTTTATTGAACTACGAGGGCTCTTCATTTTCACGTAGGCAAGGTTGTTCTTTCATCAACCCTCGAGCCCCTATGTCTTTTAGTTGATTCTTGTGTCTTGTCCTCTTGTCGTGTCGTCAAGTATGTCCCTATCCTAGCTGGTGCTTACGAACAAAGGTCATTAGTCTCATGAGGTTCAATCAGTTCCAACTATCCTGCGTCGTGTCGATCAACCAATCTATCCTCTATCTTTGGTCTCAATAGGATCTATCCTTCCTAATAGGCCGCATCAACCCCATCCATCCTTTTGATCCTATGGCAAAGGACATTTGAAATTGATTGTGATTTTTTGATTCTTTTGATATTTTGTTTATCATTTGAGCTCCCCATCATCACTTTTCATGGTCGCCTTGATCTATCATATCATGGTGTGCTTTGACTAGTAAACATAGGGACATATCTTGCTCTTTTATCTGTTTTTGTCTTTTTGATTGTCCCATGTAGTACCCACCAAGATCCCCGAGGTCTTGTGTTACACTGGGGCATCCTTTTTTGCTTGTGGTTATCCCAATACCTAGTCCGACAAATGTGTTCGTGACTTTGGGGTGTTGGAATATCCTTCTTGTTTGTTTTGTTTGTTTTATGCATTAGACACTAATCCGTCTTGGTTTACATACCCTAGCGCCCGATGTCTTATGTTATAGAAAAAATTAGTGCTCTAAGGATGGAAAATTGCATTAGGATTTCATTTCATGTTTCGTTCCATCATCTTGCATTTACCCCCCATCCCTTCCTCTCTTTCCTTTGTCACTCTGCATCCATCTTCCCCCCCCCCTCCCGGGCTGGGGGGAATCTACCCTTGGCTGCGGGGTGGACCCGCCCTTCGCCAAGGCGGACCTGCCCTTGGCCCCGAGGCGGACCCGTCCCTCACCCCGGGGTGGACCCACCCTTTTGCAATGGGGCAAATCCGCCCCTCTGCAGGTCTTTTCTTCCCTTTTCTTCCCGGGGTCGCCATTTGCAAACCGTGCGTCGGATCGACTTCGTTCAAAAGGAAAACTTGTTTATTTTTTCGAAATCTTTCCAACCATACCTTTCATTTCTTCCTATCAATAAATCATCTGGGACCCCTCTCTTTTCCCTCCCTTTTTAAGGGGTATTTTTTTACTTCTCATTTACCTTTTTTTTTTTTCTCGAACTAATCCCTTCCCTTTCCGGGGCCGCCATTTGCACCCCATTTGTCCGATTGACTTTGTTCAAAAGAAAAACTTCTTAATTTTTTTCCATCTTTCCAACCATACCATCCATTTCTTCCTATCGAGATGTCGCCCAGGACCCCTATTTTTCCCCCGTCACCCTCTCAAGGGGGCATACCCTTCACATTTACCAATTTTCTCTGCCATAGTCAATCCCTTCTAGCATTAGGGCATCTTCATCCATTCCCCACTAATTGGACAGCTCAGGTCCTCCTCCCCACATTGGGGCATCATCTTCCGGTTACTTCCTCTATAGAATCATCTGCACTTTCTTTTCTTCGAAGCACGGTTATTCTAACGGTACTTCGAAGAGGGGGAAAATGTAGACATCTAAATTTGATCACGTCCATATGATCAAAATCATCTACTCTATTCATCTATTTCATTAATAGTGATTAAATAATTTATTTAATCATTATTTCATTTTCTGCCTAAGGTTCCTAAAGTATGTAATTAAATAAATTAAATACTTTACCTTATCCCTTTTTTTCTCTAAATTAAATAAATATGACAAATTATTTAATTTAGTCTTTTAACCTATTTAGATTAAAACCAATTTTTAATTCCCTTTTTTCTCTCTCTTTGTCACATTCTCCATAACCCTCTTTTAATCCATATTAAATTAATTAATCTGTGATTAGGATGTGCACCACTTAATCTTGATTAAGTGTCACATCCTCCATAATCTCCCACTTGCCTCTAAATCTCTCATTAATTATCATAATCTTGTGTTTGCACAACCTTAATCAAAGTCATTAACCATATTTGGCTTACTTTTTCGGTCAACCTTTCCACTTGTCTTTCTTGGCCTTGACTCTCTTTCAAAATTCACATTTATTTATCCAAAGCTCCTCTCTTCCCCATGTGAATTTTTAATTCACTTTTGTCTTTCCAAGGTCTTCCCCATCTCCATGCAAGTTTCTAGAAGGCTTGACTTGTCACTTTACATGTGCCAAGGACTTCTAGAACCTTGGACTTGTCACATCACCCAAATGTGACAAATCTCCAAATTTTTGTAGACCTTTTTTTACCCAATAAACTCTCCAATGAATGTAAATTTTTAATTTGCATTTATTCTTCCAACCACTTTCTCTTTTCCCATGGAGATTTTTGAGGAATTCTAAAATTCTTCAAATGTCTCTTTCATCCTCATTTGAGGATAAGAAGTTTTTTTTTGAGGAAATCTTCTCATCCCCCAAGGTACCTCAAAGGTACTTGTCCTTCATCCACCTCATGTACTTCTCTTCCACCTCATTTCCACCTCATTCCACCCTAAGACATCTCACATTCCACATGTCAAGATGTTAGGGCTTGTGAGTCCTCAACTCACCATATCCCTTCATCTTGATCTTGTTGGATCAATCTCAACCGTTGAATTCTCTAGAGAATTTCAATTATCCTATAAATACCCCCTCATTTCTCTCATTTTAGGGAGGAAGTCTTTTGCTACCAAACTCTTGCCAAATTTTCATTTGTAGCATTTTAGTTTTTCCATAGTATTTTTCATCAATCCATCTTGCATCTTGCATCTTGCATCCACTTCACTCCATTGCCATCCAAGGAGCACACAAGACATCCAAATATCAAGGGCCAACCAAGGAAGGAGCAACATGAAGGTATAATCAACAATCAATTTATCTTATTTTTCTTTCATGTTTACTATTTCTTAGGCTAATCATTGAGTTGCCCTTTTCTTATGTTATTTCCTCTTATTGCATCATTTTAGCATCTCACATTAGGACTTGACATTTTAATAGAATCACACTTTCATTTCTAAGTGTTGTTTTCTATGTCATTATGCTACTAAAATTTGTATAGATTATTTCCTATAAATTTATTTTCATATGGTCAATATGGAAATATTTACATGTTTAATAGTTAAGCTATTTTTTAAGTTTGATTGCTAAGGGGTTTGTATGGATATTTTCCTTATATTTGGTATAAGACCCAATTTGGTTTCATAGGTTGCATGTGCTTGCATGTCATTGCATGTATCAAAACTGATTTTTAGATGTAGCAAGGTTTTTTCTTCTTGTGGTATTGATCCTTGTTTGAGTGAAAATCTTGTAGTGATTTTTTTTCAGGAAATAGTATGGAAAGAACTTATAAAATGGCGAAGAGGTTCAACAGAACCAATGTTGGGCTTGGGATGCTTAAGGTGAAAGATCTTGGAGTAGATCATGTGTTTGCATGTTGCATGGTTGTAACTTGGAGCTCATCTTGGGTAGTATGGGACTAGTATCTAGCATGGTGCTTGTGTTTCTTTATCCTATCCAACAAAAAATTTAGTGTTGGATTCTTGCCTTTGACTCTGTGATCACATGGGAGAGAACTGGTTTCTTTGGCTATAGTTTGGATTATATTGGATGTGTGATTTTATCCCTTGGCATAGAAGAGAACTAGACACTTATCTCCTAGATGCATGTAGGTTGTCGAGTTGGTCTTTTTGTGACCTAGAAGCTCCTAGACAATCAAGTTCCTATAATTGCATGTACTTGGCACTGATGGTTTGGGAATTGGTATTCTAGTGGCACGCAGTTCTTAGACAACTCTCTTGTCATTTTTTCATATTTGTACTTACATATTGTATGTATGTATGTATGTATGTATGTATGTATGTATGTATGTATATGATTGTTTGGATTTGTGGGTTTTGCATTTTTTATTTAAATTATTTTATTGTGCATATATGTGATATTTCATTATTTTAGTTCATTTGGTGTTTTTTAGATTTATGAGTTTTCTAAAAGATTAATAAATTCATATTTGCATGAATTCATTTGACATGTATGGTTTTATAGTTTTATAGGTTTAACATGTTAATCAAAATATATGGTAGACTTTTTTTAGATTATAAATTTTGAGGGCTATCTAAATGCAAACTATCTTAGATTTGTGTGAATGCATTGTGCATGGTTTGAGAAATCCTTTCACTTTCTCAAGTGTAGAAGTATCAGTATGTGATTAGTCAAATTTCTATGGAGTTTCTTGTTCAAATTTAAATTGAAGTTTCTCTATTCTGGATTTGTAATTTTTAATATTTAGGTTTTGATCTAATGTTGATATCATGGAGAATCTACATATTGTCTCTAGTTGTCTTTGATGTGATGTCAAATATATATGATGCACTACTCAAGATATATGAGTTTTGTGAAATTTTTAGTTTTAATTGAATCGTTGGTCATGTTTTTTCTATCACCTTTAAGATGTTACAACATGCAAGTTTTGTGGATTGTATGTAATGCATGTTACATAGAAAACTTAGGTATGGATCTATGATATGATGTTGGTGTTATCTTGCAGCAGGATTTTATTGTTGGATTTCATGGGGTTGTAGACTATTCTTGGTTGTCCTTTTGGCCATCATGGTTCATTGGTATGTATGTTGTTGAGAGACAGAGAGATGGATATTAGGAGTATCTATGATTATTGTTGTAATACTTTGGGATGCTTGTGGAATTCCTATTGTAGTACTTTGGATCATTTGCAATTGTACTTTGGAAACTTTAGTGTTGATTATGTTATCATGAAAATATTCAGGTCATAGTTTGCTGGGAGATTTGTATGATTACATAGTCATGGTAGCTTCATGGTTGGAGATCATGATTTTAATTTTCCTTTTGGAAACTCCTAATATTGTTTGGGGTTCTTTGATTGTGAGAAGGGAAAGGATGATTTTCAATTAGGGGGTGTTTTATCATGATGTCATGTGTAGCTCTAGAGGACTTTCAATAGAAGCTTTGATAGTGATGTGGATCTATCACTTTGTGATGAATGATCTTCCACAATGGATATCGGTGTCATGACAAGCTATTGGTTCCTATTTCATGAGAGTAATGAAAGTTTGTTGATATTTTTATTTTATCTATAGATAATGGTTATCTTCATTTATGAGAATGTTCATAACTTATTTCCATGGTGAACTCTAGTGCACTTGGAGTTCTTGATTGAATTGTTAGTTATCATATCTTATTTTGATAGATGATCCTTAGTTTAGAGGATGAGTTTTATTGTGTGATGATGGAATCATTATTACCAATTCATATTTTGCATGATGTTGATGTTTTTGAGCATATCTATCAATTGGAGACAAATGATCTTCTTTGATAGTGATGTGAATCATGGAACCATAGGGAGTTTCTACAGTCTACATTATTTCCCATTATATAATGGGAGAATTGGTCATAATTTGATAAGTAAATATAATAGATGTTTTTCATGATCATTATGCCTTGAGAGATTCTAGATATTGTATTATTGTAGTTAAGAGTTTAATTGGCATGGGATAATTGATTATGTACCTATATCAAGTTTGGATGGGGCTAGTAATCTCTTGAGACCAAGTGTTGGAATGACGAGTCTCTTGACTTGGTTTCAACAAAAAGACCAAGGAGCTCACTCTTGGAGCTAGACATGAGTTCAACATGGATTTGTTGAGGAGATTGTTCATATTAAAAAATAGTGTGACTCAGTGCTTCATAGGAAAAAAAATCTCACACCCCTACTCTCAACGGTTCACTTGGTAATGAATGATCTAATAGATATTGCCTTCCTAGTTTTCAAATGCTTTATTTATGTTTGCATTGTCTTATCATGCGTATGATTTTTGAGGTATAGATGTTACTTCTAAGGATGTATTTGAGAAGTAGGTGCATGGTTATGTTTTTCATTGTATCATTATGTCTAGATATTAAGCTACAATGCCAGTTCTAAGGTTGGTGTTTGAGGAGTACAAGACATGGTTAGTGACTTTGGACATATTCTCTTGTCGTAGGAACTATTGTTAATCTGATCTTCCTTTATTTTGAGAAGATCATATCTATTATTATTTTGTTTGAAGCTAGAGTTGAATGGTTAAATATTGGTGGCTTTTCTATTTGGAGTTTTAGAGGTGATTTTACTTGTCACAACTAAAGCATGTGTCAATATTGTGGAAGGATATGTTTTGATATGGAAGATATCTTTTGTAGTGATGTTCACAAGTTTTTAAATTAGTGGATGTTCTTCAAAAAGTGATGATATTGAGAACATGAGTCATGTCCTTTATGTGAGTGCTATTGGTGGACTTTTGGATTTTATGGTCAATTTTATATTAGTATTACTCAAGCAATGGAAGTTTTAGGATGTATATGTGTTTTTCATTGGATTGTGATTTAGAGGGTCTCCAAGTTTTGCCACCTATAAGGACAAGGCTTGTATAGGACAAAATATATACAAGGATTTTTGTTTGTATATTGGATTGGATATTTGTATAGTAGATGCTCTACTTGTGATGTGTTTACCCTCTTTTGAGGTGTAGTTGGTGGATGTGTGAACAAGTTATGGTCACTCTTCCAACTATTGAATTTAGTATATGGGAAATACCCAATCTTGTTTTGGAGGAGATCGACTTTGATGTTTTTGTTCAAGTTGAAACATGATTTAGTGGTTTCCACAAGGCATTAGAGTGTGATATTGGCTTTGGTTTATTGTCTTTCATATTTGGGCATGATAGAGTATGAGAGTGGTGTGCTTGAGATGATGGTCACTTGTAGATGTTTTGTTGAGCTTGTGAGCATAAAGGAGTTGGTGAAGCTTGTTTAAAGGCTTGGTGGTTAGCTCAAAGTTAGTTGATGTTTCATTTTTATCTTTCAAGGTTTATGACAAGTGGGATAATGTTGGGATTAGGTTCCATACACTTTGATCCTAATGTTGAATTATTTATTAATTGAACTATATTATTGTTACCTACATGGAAAAAATATCCCACCTTGACTTGGCCAATGTGTCATTTGTATTCATTGGTATGACGTGTATAAGAGTTTGTAAGAGCATCTATGCCATTGTAAGATGTATAAGAAATTTTATGACACAGGTAAGAGAAGGTAAGAGGGAGGTCACGAAGTGGACTAAGAATCCAACTTATGATAGTTTGTGATGCATGTCATAAAGCATCTTGCTAAAATAGGTCAATGAAAAAATGTTGCTTCCAAGTTTAGTGGGAGTCTATGACGTGTTTATGATGTGTAAGGGAATAAGTTATTAATAGTGTGTTGATCCATCATAGGGTATGGATCATGAGAATTCCTAGCATAACATTTTGAGACCTTGTTTAGACACATTGTGTTGTCTTAAGTCTATATAATGAGGGCTTGAGATGGAAGCATTATGGATTGTATATTGCAAGATTGTGTTGTCAATTTTTCTCTAAGTTGTAGGTGTTAATCTCTATGGAAGGCTTAAAGTCTAGTATTATATTCTAACTATGTTGTTGCTAGGAATACACTGGTTTCATTACTTTGGAGGCTAATTTTTTAAAGGGTTTTTCTAGGGTATATTTGTGTCTTTCTTGTTCTTGTCTTGGCTTCCATTATTTATCTCTCATTCTTTCCTTCCTAAGTATTGTTTACATGTTGTTAGGCTATTAAAATTTATGTAGATCAGTTCCTATAAGTTTCTTCTCATATGGTTAGTATGGAAATACCTGCATGTTTAGTAGTTCAGCTTGTTTTGAATTTAATTTGTGAAGGATTATGGGGAAATTTTCTTACAATGTTTTTATCAACCAATCTAAGTGGGTGTTCAAATTTACAAGGAAAAGATTTTCTCAAGCATATCATAAGAAAATTGAGAATAAAGCTCCTATCCTAGAATAATAAGGAAAAAAATATACCCTATTTTTCCTTCAAAAGGATCCCATAGTTCTCTCCATGCATGGTATTCTAATTTACATGGGGGAACATTTTTATAATTGTTTATAATTTCAACATAAGAGGGTCAAAACAGATGTCCAAGTTTCCCCCACAAAGAATCCACCAAACCTAGAAAATTACAAAAAAAGAGAAATAAAATTTATTGGTTGGTGTCAATTGCTCATACCTCAAGATGCTTCTACATCACAACTTATCTATGAGAGTTTCAAGGTAGATATCTATGTTTTTCACTTGATTTTTTGAGGAAATGGTAGAAAAAAAAGAGATGTTAATAAACCCTACATACACAAGAGAAACCACTTTGGTACCACCTAATCCATAATTAACATGGATGTTCTATTGTATAGTTCATTAATACGAATATTTTTAATGAGCACTTGTTGATAAGTTCTATTCCTATTTGAACACTAATTAAGGTTGCAAACTATGATTTTCTTGCAAATCTATTATTGCTTTTAAACACCATACATTCATAATGCAATGCTAAGCATGAACTTGTGCCACTATTTATTTGTGTTATAAATGTTAGCAACTTACAACAATCAAACCCCGTGTTTTACGCCAAAGTTTCAGAGGGTAATAGTGAAGAAGAAAGAGTCAAAATGCAAAGTTAAAGGAAGCAAATGAAGATATAGGTGTGAAGGCAACAATGGGATTAGGTAGTGACAACAATCTTGAGCAACTTGTTTTGGACTCTATTGGAGGCAATCATACTAAAGGCCCTAGGAAGGTAGCCAAGGTAGAGGATAGGGCAATATTTACTACCTGTAAAAATGCAACCAAACCTTATCACTCTTGTAGGGACTATTGCAAATGGGCTATCTTGCTAGAGGATGCATCATTTTGCCTCCTCTCATCCAAGTGTTTGTTGTTGCTCGTCCTCTCAATTTTGTTTCTTCCATTTAGATCAATGATAATTCAAATCATGCCCCTATTTCAAATCCAACCTTGTTTCAAAGCCTTCATCCCAAGTTGATTCTCATTATATTGGGGGCAATATACCTATCTCTTTTTCCCTAAACTACCCTAAGCTTTGTTTTTCAAACTAGCGAGTCATCTTAGCTATAAAAAATTTGGAAGGTCAAACTAATATTTGCTAAGTGATGGGAAGGAGACCATTATATATCGTGATTTACATATGGATTGAAGCTTCTTGACACATAGTTACAAATCCCTCAATGTTCTTTCTCTCCAATGGTCCTTTTATAGTAAAACTTCAATCATGATCAAATGTATATTCTATTTCGACAAATGGCCCCTCATTCTTTAGGAAAAGCAAAAATTTCATGTGCAATCAGCACACCTTTTTAATCTCATTAACGTAATTTTTTGTAGGTTCCTTGCAAGATTCCCCAATGCAAGTTTGTTGAAGCTCCTTTTATAGTAAAACTTCAATCATGATCAAATGTATATTCTATTTCGACAAATGGCCCCTCATTCTTTAGGAAAAGCAAAAATTTCATGTGCAATCAGCACACCTTTTTAATCTCATTGATGTAAATTTTTGTAGGTTCCTTGCAAGATTCCCCAATGCAAGGTTGTTGAAGCTTCTTGTGGAATTGCTTAGGTCATTCATCAAAATTGATCTAGCTTTTAAAGATCTCCAAACCAATATATATGTGTGCAATGATCAATCACTCCAAACCTCTCATGCCCCTTGGTTACAATTCATAAACTATGATGAGCTTACATTTTGATGCTTCAACTACACAACAAACTAGGGCACTTCAAGAAAGATTTCAACTCCCCTAAGAATGTTTACTTCGAAAACTATTCCCAAAGTTTGAAAAACCTAACTAAAATTTTCTCTAGAGAAACCATGCCCAATTTATGGTGACTCACAACAAGGTTGTTCAACATTCTCAACAACTCACTTTCTTAATGAGCAAAGATGGGGACCTATTTTCAAGCAAGGAAGAATCAAGAAGTATGCATGCAAATTACACAATTTTTTATTATATTGAAGATAATCTTTTGGTCCTTTCCATCTTCCAAACTTAGTGCAATAATACAAAGGCTAACTATGGCATAGTAAAAAAGTTGGGTCAAAAGCCTAAACCCATTAAAACCAAGGAAGATGTTGACTATGATTATCAAGACACAATGGTTGGATTCCTCTTACATTAGGTCATCAAGCTTGTATAAAAGATGATCATTTAGAGGATAAAGAGATGGCCCTAGTTTTTCACTAAAAACGACTGAAAAGGCAATGAAAGGCTTAGGCTACCTCACATCTCTAAAAACTCTATCTACCTCAACATAAAAGTTGATGGGTAGGAATACGAAAACAAAGTGCCCATATTTTAAAGCCAAAGAAATTAAGAATCCATTGAACTCGGATCTCAATAGACCATGGAAGCTCTCCTTTCTAAATGGGTAAAGAGGCGGCCTTGGCTAGAGCCTAGGTGGCTCCTACTTTGATGAGGATTTGGATTTGGTTTTTCAACAAAAAGTGTGTTGGAAAGTTTTTGAGTTCTGGATTCTTTCTCCTAAGAACTTTTTTTTTGTTTCCTCTTTCTCCCCTAGCTTTCGAGTAGAATGGATCTTCTTGTATTAAGGAATTTCTCCTCTCTTTTGTTAAGGGTGAGGGCCCCAATAGACCCCTCCATTCACGTACCAAAAAGCAACAATCCACCATCAATCAAAATCTGCAAAGGGGAATTATTGGATTACAATTCAATTTTCTCAATGAGTTCCACCACCATGGCACGTATCCCTATGCATGCATGAATGAACAAAGATAAGCATAAGAAATCAACACGAAGAACTAAAATGTCTGTATGCTAAGGGACTAACGAAAACCAATTCTAGCTTCTAGAGAGATTTAACTCTGCTATTTTGTCGTACATGGAACAGTTGTGGCTTCAATCGAAAGGGTGAGATGTCTGTGGGAGTCTTTCCTCATGTCATTATAATAAAGATCATATCACCCTCAACTGATTCTGTCACTTATTCACATATCCTTTCATTCAGTATCTCAGATGGATTCTTCCGCTATTATTATACTGACTGCATTGAAACTCACTTTTGATGGCTGATCCACTAGAGCAACTGAGACTGAAGGTTTATATGATCAATTGCAGATCAAATAATAACCCCAACTACCAAGAAAAATCCAAACATTAAAAATAAAAAGATTTGAAACGTAATTTTGGAAAAATAAGAAAAAGTTCGACCATTATTAGGCATAATGGAAAAAGCACTTACTTTTTTCCAGGTCTTTTAGCACACTGCCACCTACCTCTCATATATTTTGCTAGTTCGAATGATCTTCAATCTCAAGACGCTGCTCTCCAACTTCTCTGTTTTCATAAGAAGCATCATCTGTCCACTTCAGAATTTTTTTAAATTCCCGAAGTTTCTTTGAAACAAAAAGTTATTGAGATGGCAGGGAGTACCCAGCCTTCCAAATACAGTTCAAAAATTGTTAATGGATATATCCTTCTCCACGGGCACACCTACATATACCCAAAACTTTTATTAGAGAAATTTGAATTGTACACCATAAAAATTTGCTCCAACAATTTGGGGTACATTGAATCTACGTCTAATCTGCCAGAATAGGAAGGGAAGATAAACTTGCATCCATCTCATCTCACAATGTCTCAGAACTTCGGGGTATAATACTTCAACTGCAAACATCTAAAAACAGTATGACAGCCTATTAGCTTCCAGTGAGCTTCCAATCTGAGCAAACATTACAGCTTGATTCAAAGTTCTCTCCAAGTCGTTAGGTCTTGGGAATATAATATAAATTACAAACAGATGATCAGCACACAAATAAACATCGACAACAACATGCCAGCATACGTGATGACCATCATTTAATCATATATCATATTCATCCAAGATTCAAAAATAGATCCATTGCCACCAACCGCACACACCACATCACATCTTTCATCTTCATCCAACTCTTAAAATGGAACTGACCATAGTCATCCAAGGCTCAGCAATGGCTCACTCTATAATCCATCAAGCCTACCATATGAACTAAAATAAAATATATAGTCATCCTTTCTAATCCCAATTTGAAATTTCAATATAAAATGAAACTGAACATATTCATCCAAAGTTTTGTTAGTTGCTAGGAACAAATTTTTCAAGTTAACCATCACAGAGACTATACATTCCATACACCTGATGGGAGTTGATGAAAGAGGACACAAAGAAGTGAATAGAGACAATATACTTACACCTTATAAAGGCCTTTCTAAACCAAAACCAAGGAAAACAAGATATTTTAATAAGATCCCATGCATTGCAAATAGTAAATCATAATCGTTCCTCATATACATATCAGCCTTTGTGTACTGAATGTTGAACCCCCATGCTCAGGCATTGGTTATACATTTCTTTCAAATATATTTGAGTATAATAAAAGGAAGACATGGATGATGGCGAATTTTAATACCCAGACTAAAAAAGAAACTGGCAATGAGCAAAAACCCTTATCTAATATAAAAGCTAATCAAGTAGAAATAAGTGAAAAGGTCAAAGAGAAAAAAAAAATGCTTGCGGATGTAAAAGATGGGTGACTGGGTGACAGCAGAAGACTATACAATAGTTTTTGTGGGCTAGCTGCATTGTCAACAGTGTTCACCAAATTGGTTCAAAGTTATAAAACGAACTGCTGGAGGCCAACAGTATGACCATGCAAGAATACCAGGTCTCAAATTGTGAGGAAATTAAGTGACTTGTCACCTCATGTCGTTGCTAAGGAATCTGTGAGCATCAGGAAACTGATAAAGCATCTGCTCCAGAAATTTTGTCAACTGTACATGCTTAGCTGTCCACTGTTCCATCATCTTGGCCTCCTTGATTTCTGCATCTCTTTGGAAACTAGAAAGTTGCTCTCTGCAATCAGATTCCAATTTATCAAGATAAGTCATCTCTTCCTCTCTAAGGGCCCGAATTTTAGCACTTACTTCTTCAATTTTTTCTCTCCGCTTGCGTGTTTTCTCAGATTCAAGCTGCTGTTCGAGTCGATTGAGTCTCCAAGTAGCCTCCTTTTTGTGCATTAACCAGGACTGCCGGCCCTCTTCAAGATCTTTTAAGTTTTGGAAAAATGTGGGCAGCTGTTGCATGATAAGGTTATCTACTCCTTGTTTGGTAGAAGGTAAAATTGGATCAAAAGATAATGTCCCAACTGGTTTATCTGATGAACACCAAGGCAAATTATGCTTATTCTCATTCACTGATCCAGAGATACCATTGATAATTTCTTTTTGTCTTGTAGCATCTTGCAGCCAAGATCTAGGTGCTATAACTTCAGATGCCGGAGATGCAGATCCACTTGAAACAACCGGATCACTCAATGATGGAGAAAGGGACAAGCTCACAGAAGGGGATGAATTGAGTTGAATAGATTTTGACAGGAAAGGATTCTCTCTCTCCAAATTGAAC
Source organism: Sequoiadendron giganteum (assembly GCA_007115665.2). Taxonomy (NCBI): domain Eukaryota; kingdom Viridiplantae; phylum Streptophyta; class Pinopsida; order Cupressales; family Cupressaceae; genus Sequoiadendron; species Sequoiadendron giganteum. Next base: position 596,548,230 of record CM021106.1, on the reverse strand, counting down.
GTAGAAGCTGGGGTTTTAACATCAGTACTACCTGAAACAGGCACTGGTGCAGAGGGTACATTGGACATCCATGGTGGAAGGGCCGAGGTTGTATCAATGGCAGAGCATGGGGCTACTAGAGATGTGCATGCCAATTCCATGTCCATTGCAGAAACACTACACTGCAAAGAAAGTTCAGGCTCCAGCACACACCTTATTCTACCAGGGCTTTCTAGTGTCAATCGTGGTTCTATTTCTGAGACTGAAGACAATTTTTGTTTTAAATCTGGTAATGTAAGGGCCACAGATCCAGGTATATTTGGCATATGGGAAACAAGTTTACTTGATGAAACTGATGGCATAGAATTCACATTGGCAAAATTAAAGTTATCAGCATATGTAGCATCTTTGGAAGCACCCAAGGTTAGGAGAGGAGAGGGCGATGCACCAGGCCTCAAAATGGATGGTAAGCTAGTTGGACATATTTTCTTCTGTACATATTTCTCTGCAAAAGTTTCCAAAATATGATCATACTTCCCACCTTCCCTCAAATTTTGACTATCTAAACTTTGCCTTTCTTTACGCTTCTCCTTTAGTTGTTTTTCTTTGAAAACCTCCCACCACTTTCCTAGTCTCTTGGCTGTTCTTCCTGGAACTTCTGCTGCAATTTTCTTCCACTTATTACCATACTTAGCTTGAAGACTTATAACAAGAGATTGTTCCTCTTCTGATAAGGAACCCTTTTTTATCCCAGGTTTTAAATAATTTTTCCACCTCTCCAAACACGACTTTGCATCCCTGTCTAGGGGTTTACCCATCCGCTGTGATACCAAGTTCCATTCCTTTGGCCCATATTGCTTAACATAAGCCCGTAATACAGCATCTTCTTCAGGCTGCCACCGCTGCCTTTCCTTCATCTCCAATATCCAATACCCATTTCATAAGGCTCTTCATGATGAATCTGCATAATTAACAAATATTTTAAGCCAATAATATCTTCAAAGTTGAAAGAAAAAATTAATCCTTGCAAAGAAAACATGGCTCTATCTACATATATTTTCAGTGGTCAAAATATTTACTTCTATTTCTCCCAAATATTTCTTGTTTCCTAAAGGACTGAAAGATTGTAGATATGATAAACAAACTGAAGTCAAAGGTAAATGCTGAACTGGTTAGATGTTTAATTTGAAAATGAAATATCAAATAAGGATCATTGATCCAGAAAGGCCATTAATCATTTATTCGGATATTGGATATATAATTGTATAAGAATTACTAGAAATTAGGTGTTCATAATATTGTACTCAGCATATGGCAGCACACACAATGAGTTAATTACTGATTCCCATAAGGCTGAAATTTAAGAGAACAAAAGAAAACATATGTCTTTTTTTAAGGTACCTTTGAGAGACACAAATAAACCTCGCAAACATGAGTTATAAAGAAATTTTGTGCAGATACAGAATGGATGAAACTCCTAAAAAGAAACAATCAACCATGCAACAATATGATAAGAGTGACAAAATAAGCATCAGGCATGCATGAAGCCTATCCTCAGCTTGTCAGGAAAATCAAATAGCTATCAAAAGCTCTTGTGGCTTACGTAAATGATTGGCAACACTCAATAAAATATAAGTGATCTACAATACTCCACAAACCGGAAGAAGCTGCAGAAATTGAATGAACTTAAACTATTTGTATCAATAAAGATGAGACAAGTAAGTCAATTCAATCATTAATATTCTAACGTGATTTCAACAATATGGAAAGCTGCAAAGAGAATGGATGACATAAAAACTGAAATTAAACTTCAATTGAAAAAATGGAAATGATTCCGATACTGCAAACATAAGAACAAAGGCACTCCCAATGAATAAACCCTTGGCCTTATTACACTACATTCTAGTTTCCATACAAGGCACAAGGCAGGCATGCAATAGAGTTTGAAAAAAGCCATCAATATCAAATAAAACTACAAGTCATGCTTCGGGACTCTCACACAGTCTGCATGGTGTTATAAGTTTTAAATTTTAATTGACAGGAAATCAGACTCAAATGAGTATTGTTTAGAACTTCAATGCAAGGTAGCAAAATGACAGTAGGCAATAAAAAGGACCATTTAAACATCCCCCTATTTGAGAAGTCATTTTTAGGAGAGCTCAACTCAGCATAGAACACAAACCTCAAATGGTGTGCAGGTTTTCTCCTGACAAAATTGATCACGGACAACTTGTTTAAATGATCAACTTCATCGTTCCAAATCCAGAGGTTATCTTTTCAAAAAAATTCTAATGTTCAGTAGTCAAAGGTTTCTTTTTTGAGCAGATTGGGGAAAAAACATGTAAACAAACTGAAATCCAGAGTTTCATATAAACATTCTTCTCTATTTTATCCACCATATATCACCTTAGCTTGACAGTCAATGGCTTTGTCTTTTGCCAAGCTATAAGTTTGTGCATTTTCTCTCTCAATGAACACAGACAATTTGTTTTGCATTTAACCTAATTAATCATTGCTTACTGAATCAGTTTTCCTGTGTCTGCTCTGAAATAGAAAGCTCCTGGCATCTGTTATATTTAAAAAACTTGCAAGCCATTTCTCGGAAAAGTTGGATCAATTGTTTGCAAATTAGAGGCAATATTTAAACAAATTGATGAACTTATTCATTCTAAACCCAATGATCTCAAATTTTTCTTTTGTTTCCAGCAAGCATAATAACCTAGGTAATTTAAATGCTTCCAAGCTTGTCTCTTTAATAGAGTAGCCTATATTTGTTCTATTGGACCTGTAATTAACAACGCTGCAATGTTTGACAATAAAGCAGACAAGTTCATAAGTAACCCATGCCACAGTAGAATCTCGTTAACCTCATATATCTAAATTGCTGGACAAACTGAATGCATCATCAGATTGTAAAATATTTACCAACTACTGTATGTCATTTTATCCACATAATTTCAAATTGTACTTACCTATCACCGGCTGGTAAAAATAAATCAACTGATATTAAGTTAAAGGTTTTTGTTTTTTTTTTAAATTTAGACCAAATGACAAGTGTAAAGGTTATAGAGGATTGGCTGTGTACTTGATGGCAAGAGGGCCAAAGGTGAGAGCTGTGCAGTTGAAGAAGTGGAATATCGTCATTCTTTTTATTTATTTTCTTTTATGTTTTCCCCTCCCCTGCTTCACAGGAAATAGTAATGAGGGTTCATAATCTCACAAACATTTATGAAAAGAAAATTTACAGAGCTTAACTTGCAATTTTAAAAAATGAGTGTTTTCTAATGGCATGGGGCCATCATGCGCACAGCAGGGCGTCCCTGGACACACCCTTTTCAGGGGAGTTCCCTGCACTGCAGGGCTGTGCCTCTTTTGCAGGTGGTACCTGAAAGGACAGTGGGAAGGCATTTCATCCATGTCCCGTCATCCCCATGGCATCCCTGTCCCCCAGAATGCACGTTTTACTCCAGGGAACAGTGCCAGCTAAAAGTTTCTTATATGGAGAATAAGATGCCAAAAAATAAACTAAATTTGAGAGAGAAAGAGAAGCAATTCTTGGTACACCTGCCATTTTGAATTGGCACAATGGCATAATTTTGTGCACCCATGTTGAAACAGTGTTAACAGGAACGCACCAGGAAAAGAAACATTATAAAACAATCAACACAAAATCTTCTCCATTTTAACCACTTTTCATATGTAGGCAATTAGATTAAAATGGATTGGGTTCTTCACATCCACTTGAACCTCAAAGTGAAACTCAAATGACATTGTAAACAGTTTCCAATAGGATCTTCTCTCTCCTAGTCAAAATTTTCATAGTTTTATTTCCCAGCTCCTTAAGGCTGCTGGTAGACAAAGGAAATGAGAACAGTTGCATTAAGCTCTACAATTTACAAAAATGTCTTTTTAACTGGGATATATCTTATTATTTGTGTTAAGGAAGAACCTTTTTACATCATATAAATCTGTGACAGCATGGAGAATCTACAGAGAACTCACTCTTTAACAACATTGGCAAGCTAGACTGCTTTCCACCATTAAGTGCTGGTTTACGAGGCAACATTATGCTTATAACTATCCTGTACAGGAGTAATCTGTAGAGATCCATATTATAGATAAGACGTATTGTACTTTTTTTAACTTATCTTTATACTGCTCAATGCATGTAACTGCCAATCTCTTTTTGCAAATATTACCTTTGGCCATAGCCATCTACAAGGGTTGTTTTGCAGGCCAAATTATAGAGAAAAGAGTCATATGCAAGCTTGAATGATCAAGAACTTAAACAACTTTTAAAAATCATAGAATAGCATTTGCTTATCAGAGACAATCATCTAGATCTACTATGGTTCAGTGTCTAGTCTTATATTGGTCTTATGAATTGTGAACCAAAAGATTGAACAAATCAGATCTGTAGAAACTAAATTTGGTTAGAATATTCCCCAATTCCTTTCTGGTTTACTACTTAAATTTTGCAGGGCATCTCAAAATTCTCAACACTATTATATGCATCAATAATACATGAAGTAATTTTGACCAACTGCTTAGTAAAATGATATATTTTACATTTATGATACATTTCATCGCTATGCAGCTTCCCAAGCACCAACTTAAGGATTATTCCCAAACTTCTTTTCCACAGCCATTATTCCATCACTTTCATAAACTACGAACGTATTCCTATGGTGATAAGTTAACGGTGCTGAAGTTTTCATGTTATTTTTGCTTTGTTTTACTGTTACATTGTATGTACTTCCTGCATGGTGCTCATTCTACAGAGAAAAAATCAAAAAGATCTTCAAGGTTGAACTTAATGAATTGATAAGAAAGCTTAAAAAATAACAAAGGTAAGTTAATCTAGCTACCTGCAAAGCTCCTGACTGCTCATTCTTGGTTTAAATCCATTCATAATAATACAACTCAAATAATTTGCACTTTCGTTTCAACAAAACTAAATAGCAAGAATATGCTCTTCCCAGAATATAAAACCCAGCTCTGGAAAACACATTTTCTAATCAAAACTAAGGCAGGCCTGTTATATTTAGAAAAGTAATAATGTTTACATAGTTACACGTCTCTTAGTATCCAGTAGTCTAAGTACTCTAAATAGCAATGAAGGTAGGTTTTTCTCAACAATTGGATATCAAGAACTATTACCAAATTGGCAAAACCTAGCAGAAGGATTACCCAGTTTAGCAGTTTCCATCAGAAGGAATTGCATTTAAACGGTAAAACAGTTACACTTTCATAGCTCATCTTAAGGAAAGGAATAAGTGAAAAATCCTGCCCTGAGACATAAAATTCGTGCAGCTATAAAGGACACAAAAACTAAGACGTTCTAGTAGTTGGAAACCAAAAGCACTGCTCAAATAGATAAAATTAGGTAGCTGGGCTTAGATTAGTAGTTCAAAAATCAAGATTCCATTTTGTTTAGCAGCTGCCATCAATGACTATTGATTCATTGAACATAGCTCAAAAATCACATTTCCTTTATGTTTAGCAACCGACATTAAAAACATAGTTTAACAAGATTATCTTCCCACTCCATATCTGAAAGTTTCCTTGACCAGGTAGATACAAAATACCATGTAAAAGCTATCAATTTTATTGTATAAGTTACTAGATCTTAGGGGAAAAAAACAGGAAGACAGGAAAATAACCTGAGAGCAAGATACCATCTTCAAACATGTTCCTGGACCAGAGCTCCATTCCCGAAAATATTATGGATTCAACTCATCCACATCGGTATATGTCAAGAGAATCTAAATAATTGAATATATCAAAAACTTGTGATGGAGGTTCAATAGTTGGCAATATAAGCGATGCGTTGCATTTCAAGATGGCAGCCTGATGTAGCAAAATCTCTATAATAATTTATGAACCAGGGGAGACACTCAAAACATTAAGACTACATTCCAGAGAATGCTAATGCAGAAGTGAGCACACAGCACGCACAACAGTAGACAATATACATAGAGAGTGAACAACAGAAGCGTGCACTCTGCAGCGACAGGAAAGATAAATGCTAAGGATGATGGAAGTAGTCTTCAAACGTCGAAAACCAAAAATGGCATTTGGCCAATGCTGAAACCGAGAAGACGTCTAAGCTGGATAAACATTTTGAGCAATAAGTAATTCCATTGAAGGAGAGACAATTTGAATGCAGAAACTGGAGATCTTATCTCTGTTGGCGAGCTTTTATGCCAACACCCTAAAGCTTGCATTTTTTTCCAATTAATTAAATTAATTCTGTCCAAAATTAGACACGGAAGAAATACTCTAATCTGACTTCGGAAGTAAGAAAAAAACCATCCTGGGTATTGCCAGAAATCGCTGCTTTGACCACCAGAATTTACTTAAACAGCTTATTGCGTATTAAGGAGTAATGAGATAATGCTCACATAAGACATAAAGTTACACTAATTGGATAATCTTGATGTACGTGGAACGGATAAATAATGTGATGTTGCTGAAATTAAATCAGTGGAAAATCTAATAGTAACCCCAGGATTAAAAAGAAATGGGATGTACTGTTAGCATGAATTAAACTAAGTTTTAAAAAAACTGCTATATACTTTGGGCATCTATTGAACACAGCTGGTGAGGGAGATGAAACATTAGGCCGAGATAAAAATTGAGAGTTACTTGATACCTACTAAGAACAATTGGGTATTAAGTTAACAGATGGTTAGGCGAAATTTAGGCCATGATGAAATACCGGAGTCACTTGACGTAATATACAATTGGGTATTAAGGAATCCTATAGGTGGCAAAGTTCAACACTAGCCCAAGCCGACGGATGGTTATTGCCGGATATAAAGACAATTGGGTGTTCATGAATCCCATTGACAATATTAGTAATCTGCAGAAAGTGACGTTAACCCAAGATGGAAAAGTATGGTCCCTGGTACCATCGAGATATGGTTAATATTTTGGACTGAAAAGTTACTCTCTTGGATTGAAACACAAGATTAAAATAGGAAATTTGAAAAAGTAAAATAGAGGGGAAATGCCTACCATTGGTGTGAATGGGGAAAAAGGGAAAATTGGTGCATGGCAGCAGATGGTAAACATGACTGACAAACCGGCAAAAGAAAAGCACGCACCGAAAAGACATAACATGCCGAAAACAGAGCCTTCCCTGCACTGTCTGATCAAAAGGACCATTCCACAAAAAGCAGGGGCTTCAATAAATTCAATTCATTCAAAACCCTAATGAGATAACGAGCCATAAATTCCTTCTGATCAGCCTTTCTGTCACATACTGTCACTGAAGTTTACGTAACATAAAAACGGGCAGAGTGCCCATTTAACGAAATTTGAACGGGGAGACATGTCTTTGACAAAGGGAAGATTCCTTGATCCCACGTACATACCCCGGTGCTTTTGAGTTTTTTAAATGACAATGGGGTACCAAATGGATATTCAATTGCTGTGGAGGGAAAAGGCAATGGGTATTGGACATTTTACACGGCAGTTCTAAAGCCGAGATATTTCTGGTTCCTAGGGTTTTCAGAATTGTTTGGCCGTTTTATTTTATTTTTTTGGGGTGGGGTTGCTGTCCTTGTCTGTACCGTGGCCTGCAGTCCGTTGAAATACAAGATGATACTTCGCCATCAGCATGCTCACGTAGTACCTACTTAAGAACCTTAAAAAAGCCCATGAAACCCTAAGGGGGAAGCGTTGAAAAACAGTGTAAAACTGCAGGGTTTTCTTGATATGATTATGCCAGGTTTAACGAAAGCCTAGATGCTCCCCTAGTTGTGCCGTGAGGTCTGGGACTTTTTGGGTTGGGTCAAACGGGTGGAACTCAGGGTTTGGAGGGGGCTATCCAATGATATTATGGAGGGGGCTTAGGGTACGGTCCCATGGAGGGGGGGGTGATGGAACCTCAAAAAATCTTTCGGTTCTATAATGAAAATTGTGAAAAATCCAGCTTGGTCCTTTGTTTTCTGGTTTTAGGTCATGTTCCTTGTTATTATGATAGGGTTTTTACTTTTACAATTTTTTCAAAATTTTGGCATAAACCCTTTGATCATTTTAATTTTACATTGACTTGTCTTTCTCCGTTCTCGATTATCTAAGTTGTCACTTGTGCCATCTGAATCATTGATTTACTGGTCCCTAGTCTTAGGTTGAGGGTTGTCTCGTGTCTTTTCAGGTATTAATAGTCGAAGGCTTAATCTAAAGAAAGTTTTAAAAATCTTTAGCCTTCATTATGGGTCGGCACCTCATTCACCTAGGAACACCCCATCTTTATAAATAACTTTTGTGGCATGTGCAAAATTATGCTTCGTATGAACCATTTGATTGAAGGAATCAATCTTGACCACTCCCCATATGCCCGTGTTGGCTTATCACTTTTTATTTTATTCATGTGGGCTGGCGGGCCTTGGCCACATGTATGGTACAGTTGTGGACCCGATATCCTTGGAAAGGATGACTGGCTCATTTCAAAGATGGTCGACGATTGATTTATGGAGGACGTGGCCATATCTTTACCACTCCCTACCAACCTGTCTTGTTGTATTAAATAGCATTTTTAAGACACGTGCTAGCAGGCGATGGCCATGTGGTGCCGCCTTTTGGTGGGCCCTGAATCTTCATAGAGTAGTGAAAGTTGTTCGAGGCATAAATCAACGACAAACATTATGGCATGTGTTTTCATCAAGAACGTTCCCCGCACGCCCGTATTTTTTTAGCATTAAGGAGGAATGGTTACACAAGTTGGCGAGTGAAATAACATATGTCATGTTGATTGATCTGCTGGACCTTGGGAAGTCGTGTTTTGCTTAGTATGGATTGAAAATCGATGGTCAATGGTAGGTGATGTGGATTAATTATGACCACTCCCTGCCATCCCGTGTGGGTGTATCTTTGACGGGCACACGGGCAAGTGCCACATAGATTACTTCTACAATTCTAATAAAGGTGGATACGGCTGGAGATAGTAGCTGAAATTGTTCCAAGTTAGAAACAACGCTAAAATTAGAGCTAATTCTTCAGCATGCTTGTGAGATTGGTAAATAATTTTTGGGTCGTCAAATCTGTCAGAGAATGGTACACGTGGGAAAGTGAAATTGAAGGCATGGTACGGGCAGATATGTTGAAGATAGATCATGATCGTTCCCCATTGTCCTGCTATGATGAATTACAAGCGAGTTATTTTCTACGGGCAAGCAGGTAAATGTGACATGACATGTATGGTTGGAAAATTAAGCATGTGATTGACATGCAAGTTAAGGAAATACTTAAGTCTCTTGATTTGAGACGAGTATCAAATGCATGCACTTAATCTTTTCATCATTAATAAGCTAGAATTTCTAACTGTTGATTTAGTTCAGAGTTTTGATCAACGGTTGAGATTTGAAAACAAAGTTAGTTAATTGATAATGCTCTCACATAAGCTCTTCTAGAAATTTAATGCAGATGCATACTAGTTGCTTTATTTAATAAGGATCACTTACTTGATTTTCTCACTATCCAATTGAGAAAGAATCTAAGGTTTGTGTAAGGAAGGGATTTTGAGATAGTCATTTTTGAGTGAATTGGTAACTCTGTTTGGAGAAATTTTGTAGCAGAGTAGAAAATGGGGAAGATAAGTGTAAATGTCAGCCTAGTTCATCATTCCAAGAGGCTCAATCCTCTGGAATTTCAGAGTTCTCCTTAGGATGAGAAGCATGGACCAGAGATACCAACAACATCGGTGAAGAAGACAAGAGCTACCAAGGGTTCAGCACGAGGTGTTCTTAGACATGCCTACCACCTTAGAGGTTGAACTATCTCAGAGGAAATGACCAAAGGAAAAGGTAAGAAAGTTGAAAGGCCGGAAAGAGAAGCTACTAGAAGGAATAGGTATCATCATGCTCGCATGGGACCTCATCATTCTCCCATCGAGGTTTTTGATGATCCTTCTGATAGTGGGGATGAAACTGATTCTAGCTATCGCCAGTATCTTATAGCCATGAAGGATTGGGTTGATTTTGAGGATGAGGTGATGATGGCTACTCCTCTGAAGATAAGGACGCCGAGTAGGAACACCTATTCACCTGGTGACAAGGCAAAGTAATATCATGTTACTTTCCTTGTTAGGTGCTCGGGTTTTTGGTCCTGTGTGATGTTTGCTCTCTTGGGTTGGTGCGACATGAAGTGGGTCTCCTTCCTTTTTGGCTTTTTGTGTTGATAATGATGCTTTCCAGGGTGATATGGATCTAAGTGTTTTTTGATGCTGCCACGACGACACTTTTTTATGACTGGTGGGATGGCTCTAATCAACGGTTCTTAGGACTCTGTTTTTGTTTTTCATTTGAAGGATGAATCCCCAAAAAACAATTGGGAGATATTTTCTTTTTTTTTGTTGAAATTCACTTTGAAATGAAAATGAAATGTAATGTGAAGTGTATTCTGGCCCGGTGCTTGTTGCTCCCTTGGCTTATAAAAGGGATTCTAAGGCTGGATAAAAAGGGGGGATCAGTAGGTCAAGGAGTTGATAGGTAAATAGGTACTTATTTTCAAAGAAAATAGATACAAGAACATGGATAGTAAGTTACACAGTAACATGTTATAGGAACAAGTCAACCAATATATGTTTTGGATAAGCAATACAGACGAAAAAGTGATATAAAGTTTTTGTATATTTTCTCTCCTTCATGCAAATCATACAAGCTATAAATGCAATGATCAATGGTTATCTTGTTTATCTCTGTTGAGTTCCAATGGATGTGTTGTTTCATTCTTGCTTGTTCATTTAAGGAATGCGTGTAAATGCTTGAATTTAGCAGTAGGTTTGGTTTAGTCTGTGTATGAGGATGTTAGTGAGAAGTTAATTATGGATATAATGGGTGGGAATATTGTTAGGCAATATCTCTAAGGCTATAGGTATTTTTTCTAAAATACAGGGTTGATTATCCAATCATATAGGTTTATGGTTTGACTCTGTTTCCTGGAATATGGCACTGGCCTGGTTTAGTATCTATGCTCTCTTTTGGTAGTTGACTTGACTGGAGATCACACAACATTATTAAATTGTTCTCCAATTTTTTCACTAGGTGTGTATGAATGCTAATGGGACTATATATTCTCTTGTTTAAGTTAGTCATTATTGTGGAAGTTAGCCAAACTTTCAGGGTATGGTGCTTTTAAACATATGAGGAGAATCATTTGTTTGCTTTGTGTTTTGATACTAGACACACTGGTATCTAGGAACATAGCTGCTTTGGGATCACCCTCCCTGGTCTGACAGAGCCTAAAGAGAAGAAGTAGAGATCTAAAAGTCTTTACTTATGTATTGGCCAATCCTTACCCTTACTGATAACTATTCTTGGCAAGTTCATAGGTTTGTGGTAAGACTAAGTTTGGTTCTAAAAAAATAACCAACAGGGGGCTTCCTTAAAAATCTCAGCATATGTTGCTTAATTTTTTTAGGAATATTATAAAGTTTTTGGTCCGATGGATTTAATCTTACAATTCTACTTAAAATTTTAAGCTCCAAAATTTAAGGAATGAATTGTAGTGCTTTTATAAAAAATAATAAAAAATGAAAATTCTCTCATTTTTATTTTCTAATAAAAATTTAAAATTTTATATGAGAGACAAGTGGCATAAAAAACTCCAAAGTTGTAGGGGCAATTTCTAGCCCCACCCCAATTTCACCAGCTGAAAGATTCATTTATAAAAGGTAGGGGCTCCTATTTTTCTGGAAAAGATTCCAATTAATCCTGTAGCACGATTTTTTTTTCCCATGGGACCTCCTCCTCCATGAAAATAGAAGCCCAATCCCCCCCATGGAACCATACAGTTAGGAATTGAGAAAGTTTAGGGAATTAAAGGAACCAATACACCAATACAAAACAAAGAGTTGTACAAACAACTCTAAATAAACTATGGATACAGCGGCAACAAAAACTAAAGACTTACAACAAAATGACACCATTATACATCTTGTAGAATAGAACTTAAATCTTGGCTGATACAAATTTTTTTCTTCCTCACTAACTGTTCAACTTGTTGCTCCACATTGATTCCTTAGGGTTTGGAGGGTTGTATTATAATTTTGTGGAGGGGGTTTCTTAAAAATTCCAATAAGTTGAAAAAATGTAGGAACTTTTTAAAACCATGTGATGATCCCATGAATGTGATAAAAGTTTGTGGTCTCGTGATTTGTTTGAAAATTGTAATGTTGCAACTTATCATTATATATATAAAGAGGAAAAACTATCAAAAAAATTGCTAATGACACCAAGTATATAAAAAGATCAATAAATGATGGAGGAAATTTATAGCCTTAGCTCCAATTTTCCAAGATAAGACTCAAATTTATCTCATAGTAGCATTTTCTTAATACCATGGGACTTATTGCTCCATAATTATAGAACTTGAAGCCCCTTGTGTAAGACCATAATGCTGGTCTAAAATAAATCCTTGTTTGAACTTTAGCTTTGGTTTTTTTAGGTTCTCAAACAAATCTTATTTTAATTATACTTTCTTAAATTTTCTTAATGATTTGTATCTAATTGTAAGGGTGAAAATTGTATATCTTGTACTTTTCCCCTACTCACCTTCATCAAGTTTTCCTAATGCAGTGACTAATGTACAAATGACATGTTTCTAAATAAAAGTTGACAATTAACCTAAATCTTACTTGATCATACCTCCACACATCTAAAGATTGATCCTATTCTTCAATTTATCCATTCATTTGCTTGAGTCAAATATGTAGGTGCAAAAATGGCCCCAAAACTTTTAAATTCAAATTTAGACCTAAGCCACTTGCCTTCTCAATAGCCATTTCTTGGTGACTTGGTCATGAATTATATTAATTTATGTGTTAGGTTGTTGTAGAAAAGGATAAAACATTAATTTGTATCTAGGAATCAAATAGCAAGCAAGATCCCTTTGATTTATTCCAAGAGCATCACATTACATCACCAAATTATATCAATATATGTTAATAATCATACATTAGCTAATAATTAGTCTAATTTATTCTCATGCACTTAAGTTAAACTTAGGAGTGTTTTTATTCTTTTATTATTTGAGCTATTATTAGGTCATTATGTCTCATTGCATGAGATGTTGACACTTGTCATGATCTAATCCCTTTCTCATTCGGGGTTTTCTCTTATAAGCACTCAATGCTCATTGTATTCCTCTCTCTTCTCCTCTTGAGATTCTAGAGTTTCATTTTGTAACTTTTTCTTATTGAGTGTATTGCATATTATTGTTTTCACCTCTCTTGTGTGGAAGGTGTCTTTGTTTATTGTTTGATCCTATGGCTTGTATTTTTCACAATTCTAGCATGATATCAGAGCATGGATTCAAAGAACCCGTTCTCGATTTCTGAGTTTTTTCTTCAACAAGGGTTATAGGACTTAAGATCTGGAATCCCCATTATTTTTTTGAAATTTTGGAGGTGGGTGAATTTTTGGTGCATTGGGAACCAAAACGAAGTCTTCCATTAGATTCAAAGTAGTCGAAAAAGTCAGTTGTCTTTTGTTAGGCCTGATTTGGACTCCTAAGGTCGGATCTGTAATGGTTTGAAGTAGTTGCCCTTTTTTTCTAGATTTGGATGGTAGTTGCAATTTTAGAGCATTTTTAGCCAAAAAGAACCTCATTGTTGTGTTCAGGAGGCCGATTCGACAAGTTTTGACTATAAATTTGTCTAATTTAGCCGGTGGGAGCTTTTGAGGCAAATTATTTTTGCCTCAAGGGTCGTACGACCCCTGTGCATGCAGTTCAAAAAAATTTTAAAAGAAAGCATAAAAAAAGGTTAGTGTGTTTTTTTAAATTTCTTTATTTTATAAATTTTAAAAAAATACTATTAAAAAATAGGTTTTTAAAAAACTTGTGGGCTTGTACCCTATAGGGGCCACATGTTAGTGGTGGCTTTGGTAGGCTCGTTGACATCCTCCACCCACCCAATTGCCTTCTCGATGGCCACCCTTTTCAAAAACAATAAAATATTTTATCAACATCATTTATTTTCTTCAGCATTGATGAACATTATTCTAGTAGCAGCAAATTTACCGATGGTGGCCATTTTTCCAAGCACTGTAGAAATTTTTTGATGTCAGCACATTTATTTATGTCAGAATATTTTGTTGTCAAAGGTATATTCCATCGTCGACTTTTTTTTGCAAGGGTTAGATTTTTTTCGAGGAGAAATATTCTACAAATATTTCATTGACATCAGCAATACAAATGCAAGTTGGGCCCCCTTCAAGCCCTCTTTGGCCCTAAAGAAGCTATTTTTTATTTTGGCCATAACTTGGGTGTACGATGTCAAATTTTGGCAAATGAGATATCATCAAAAAATTGGTTCTGAAAATTGTCCAATGGTGCTATTTTTTTTGTCATATTTTGTTGGTAGTACATTCTACAACCTATTGAAGTCAAAGATGTTGTTTTCACTAGTGAACTCAAAACTGTTGACCTGTTTCTCCATTTTTCATGATTTTAGCAATGTTGGGATGGTCTCTTAGAGCTCTTCACATTCATCTATGCACGTTTTCTAGATTTCTCTCTAAGTACATTTGATTTAGTTTTTTGTGTTTTCACACTCTGGTGAATTACTTGGACGTTTTAACTCCTAGAAAGTTTTTGTTAGCATGGGATGACTTGTTTTAGGTTGTTCTATATATATTTCAGAATTTTGTCTTATTTGAGCATTATATACATGCTTTGTAAGTATTTTTTATAGATGCACTGAGATAGAGTGTCATTCTGGTGTACTTTTTGGGGATTTTGCACAACATGTTGTGTGTTTTGTACACATATTGTGATATAAAGTGTCATGGGGTTGTGTAGGCCTTTTTTTCCATCACGCCTTTGTCAAATGAGTGTCCCTTTCATGAAAACATCAAAACCTAGTGATTTTTTCCTCATGTGTGTGTGTCAAGTAGTTTACACACCCTTTTGATTTGTAGGTACTCTTTTGTGCATGTTCATTTTTTCTTGGTTCTCCTACATGCACTTCTTTGTGACATACAATTTTAATGTACTTGCCATGGCTCTCCCTTGGCAGCATTATGGGGGGTTTCTACTGTTGGTGCTAATGCTTCCTTGGTTTCGCGTTGGAGCGAGCTATGTATCTAGTATTTGTTCCTATGTACTAGGTAGATGCAACGACTGGTTACCCATGCATTTTAGTGAGATGGAGCATTTACCATATGGACACTCTTGCATTCCTATTTTTTGGAGGTGACCTTCCATTTTAAAATGATCATCATTCTTTGGACTATTGGTACCTATATTTTTGACTTGTGTCTTGCATTTTGAGTAGTATCATTGGGGTCACTCATGCAAATTTATGTGTCATATGTATCTTCAAGTACTAGATTTTTTTCCTTTGTTTTCCATATGATTCGAGTAGTGTTGTTGGGGGAACTCATGTAGATTATTGTCTTCTTAATCCTAATCATCATTTATTTCAAAGGAGGTTCTTCATTTTAGCACTATAGCAATCATCATTCGACATTTGTCTATAACTTCTTTGCACTTTAATGATGTTTTCCATGTTCCTCTTTTTTGGGACATTTTTTTTCATTTTGGAGGCTTCTCAATCCTTCACATTGTTTTGGAGGCTTCTTCAGTCCTTCATTTCATTTTTCTCTCTTTTGGAGAGGAGTTTTCTCCCACAAGGTTTTTCTCCTTTTCTCTGATTGTGAGAGATTTGATTGTTTGTACATGGCCACCTCATTAAGCCTTATTTTCTAGGACCCATCAAATGCATTCTCTTTTTAGGGTTTTTAGCTACTCCCTAAGTTCATCTTAAGGGGGGTGTTAGAGTAATCATACATTAGCTAATAATTAATTATTAGTCTAATTTATTCTCATGCACTTAAGCTAAACATAGGAATTCTTTTATTCTTTTATTAGTTGAGCTATTATTAGGTCATTTTGTCTCATTGCATGAGATATTAATACTTGTCATGATCTAATCCCTTTCTCATTTAGGGTTGTCTCTTATAAGCACTCAACTCTCATTGTACTCCTCTCTCTTCTCCTCTTGAGATTCTCTTTTGAGATTCTAGAGTTTCATTGTTGTAGTTTTTTTTGTTGAGGATATTACAAATTATTGTTTGTAGCTCTCTTGCATGGAATGTTTCTTTGTTCTTTGTTTTATCCTATGGCTCATAGTTTTCACAATTCTAATAATTACATTATTGGTAACAAATTAGGCAGTGTATGATTGCTTTGTGTGTCTTCAATCATTGTTCAAATAATTAAATCAAATCCATGGATTTGACATGAGGAGATATTCACTAATTAGAAAACTCCCAAAAATATTTCTCAACACTAACTGTTTTCAACACAAATTACAAAATAGTGAAACAAATAAATTCTAGGCATTAAAGGGTGCATAGCTTGAATTTCTAGGGACATAATTCAAATCTATAGGAAACGTTCATTTTCACAAGTGTAGAGATTAGTTCCACAAACATAAATTCAACCCAAAGTAAAAATAAAACATTAGTCATCTATCATAACTTATCAATTTTAGATCTAATTTCAAAGCATGATTTTGGATCACTAAGCATAGGCTACAATAGAAAATCTTTGTGTCACACACAAAGCTATGCTTTAACCCCTCTATCATTTTGAAATTCCTACTCATATATCAATGATTAGTTTAAGCTTGTTTAATCTAGTATTTTTTTGCTTTTGTTTAGTTTATTACTTTACCCTACATTATTTGAAAGGTTGTTTTTATTTTCTTTCATTTTAGTGAACCCATCTAATATTATAGCTCCTTGGATCTTGAACTTTAGGGCTTTTTTTATGATTTCTAATTTTTAGTTTTAGATTTGAGCATTCTCTACTTTTCTAATTTTCTACTAGTCATACCCTTGTGTCAACATTTTTATCCTATAAGGGTTGTGCCTTGTGTTTATGAAAAATTCCCATTACCATCCCATTCTCCCTGTGAGAAGAAGACTCTATTTGAATCCGACAATGGCTAAAAGTAAAGCTGAGAATAGAACGATTGAAAATCTAATTAATAAAACTTATCTAAATGGGGAAGACAAAATATTTGACCATGATCCCATGTTACATGAATGAAGAAGCAATATATTGTTTTGAATACACATATGTTATCTTTCAATATTACATGACTTGAGAATGGTGCAAATCCTACACAATTGATTGATGTTCTTCATGAGTTGCTAATTAACAAATTGAATAGTTTAGAAGTTCTTAAAGTCATAAGTGAAGAGGTTAATTCCTTAAGGTTTTTGAATGGTGTATCAAATCCTTTATCCAAGCTTCTTTTTCTTATTGCCTCCTGATTTTTCTCCTTGATAACACATGTCATTATTTCCTCCTACTTTTGAGGCTGAGCCCCTCCTTTTTTCCACTTATCTATCTTGATCTATTAGATATGGCCAACATTATTCCTTTGTCCCTATCCATTCAACTAGCAATATTCCTTCATTCCATCCTACTAGTGGTGTGCATTCATTTGACCCCACTCATACCTCTATTCCTTCTAGTGTGTTCACCACCCATTATCTCGATCCTACTAGTGCTTTATACATACCTTATGTTTCTTTCATCCCAACATCTTCCTTTGTTTTTTTATCCTTGAATTCAGCTATGCTCAATTTGTGGGATAACCCCTACGAAACATGTTCGTTTCATAGCCTATGTTTTCTAAGCATACAAAACAAGGAAAATCTCACTTGCCCTCATGCATGGTCCCAAGCCTCAAAAATTCATTTCGAGTGTCTAGTCTTTTCACCTTTCATAAATTTGCAAAAGGTTGAAAGTTGCAAAATTTTAATTTTTAGAGTTAGTTATTTTTCTTGCACATGTAGAAGCATTGGCATTTAGCGCCCTTGCACTCACTTTGCAAAAAATGAAACATGCAAGAGCGCTAAATTTTAGTGCCCCTACATGTCTTGCAGGATGGTTTATGCATGTGTATAGGTATTATTTTCCTCGCCAGTGCATCTCAACACACACACAAGTTGCATTAATGGGTGTTTCTAATACATGTTAAAGGCTTTTTAATTGGTTTTATTTGCTTTATTTTTGTTTTAATTTCATAATCACCCTCCTCCATCCTCTGAATTCTCGTTGTGGTGTCTATGTTCGTTTGTGCAAGATATTTGAGTAGATTTGATTGAATCTCTTACGTCATTTCTGCTCGGGTTTCTTCATTTTCGACGTTTGTGGGTATGTACAATTTTGTTGCTTTCTCTATTTTTGTTCCATTATTTTGTATAAACTTTTGGTTTAGGGATTAACGGAATGCATTTTTTTCTCATATTTTCTTTTGTTTTATAAATTATTGTTGTTTCAACTTGTTCACAATCATTTGTGCCCTAGCCTCTGTTTAAAATTCAATTAGGCTTTTTCTTCTTTTTTGAGTTTTGATTGTTACTTCACAGGGTTTAAATCCCATGAACCTGTGGTTTTACCCATTGCCATATCAATAAGCACAAAAGGATGGTTAGGTTTTAAAACCTGACTTTCATCCTTTGTGTTGTCAAAATTGTCATACCATCTAATGTGTTGAGTATCATAGAGGAAAAACCCTGATACGCAAACTACCAAAGCATTCACATTGCAATGTGAGGTTTAAACCCTGCATTGTAGGTTGCATTCAATAAGCCTTGCATGGTCGTTCAACCCTTGGTGTTGTCGTTATGTGCAAAGTCGAGAATTTTTCCCACCGTTGCGCATATGCAACATACCAAACCTTACATGCCAAAGTGGTAAAATTTACCACTTATACATATATAACCCACAATAAGTTATATGTGAAGTCAGTAATTTTTCCCAACAATACATGTGAAGATACCCATTAAATAAATGTATGAGCAGTGAATTTTATCATCGGTACACTTAACAAGCCTTACCCATCGGTAAGTATAAGTGCAATTTTTTTTGTCGCTTAGACACTTAGAGTTTTACCTCATGTAGGGTCAAGAAAATTTCTTGACCTTGCATCAATTTTTTCTACCTAGGTGTAGTGGCATTGAATTTTTCTACTACTACATCAACATTCAAACATGCTAAAGAAAAGTGTAGGAGCGTAGATTTTTAGCACTACTACATTTGAACTCCAAAATTAACCAAACATGCAAAAGCGCTAAATTTTAGTGCTATTACACTCAAAAGCAAAACTTCATGCAATGATCAAGTTGTTTTCCGCCTTTGCATCCAAGCTACCAATTTACATGCACCTACTTATTTTTTCAGTGCCCTTACACCTGAACCCTTCAAAGCATATGCAAAAGCTCAAAATTTTCCCACCAATGCACGAAACCCTAAATCTTCTCTAATAATAGAAAAGCTTAACTTCTTGTTGTAGTTTCCTTTATATGTTGTTTAAAGAATTTATACTCAAGTTCTTGAAAGGGTACGAGCGTTTTACTTCTCACAAAGCTACTCCACCAATGTCTGAGACTTCTTCGAGAAAACAAGCAATGAAGTACAAGTATTAAGGGGTTTTCTCAAAAACCTTGATTTCTTCCAATATTGATGAAATAAAAAATATAGAGATAGGACATGTCCAAGTCTGTGGAGCACACTAAGAAGCAACCATTGAGTGAGGGAGTGAGATACATTATGGAAAATAACATTCAGTTGGTGTCTTCATTTTTGGTGGCTGCACACAATCCTGAGTTTGTACTTGCAGTGGCTACACATTATAACAAGGATGATAGAAGTGTTAGATATTCCAATGGGAATGTGGTCATAAGGTTTGATGCATAATTCTTTGACTTGATTTTCCAATGTCTTAGCATTGATTCATTTGTAAATCTAACAATTGAAAAGGCACAAGATCACAATAATAAGGATCCAGATTATTGTACGAGGGAAATTAACACGAGGTGGTTGAAAAATCCAAGGTAAATTATTTCAAGGTGGTCAAAGAGCTTTCCTTGTAGTGACTTTGTCGAGGAAGTTAATGACCTTATTACTCTTCTCAGTAGGGTTAAAGGTTTTCCTACCTCTTCTACCTTTTAGAAATGGATGTACTTGTACATTCATGCTATCAAGAAGAGGAAACAACAAATTTACTAGAGACAACATATTAGTGATGATATTCATTAGAAACTTGTGAAGGTGCCTACTTCTTTGAAATTCCACATGACCTTATATTTGGTTTATGTTGTGGTAACAATGAGGAGTTTTCCAAGACTTACGTCTGAAGGAGATAGGAGATGCTTTTCAGTGTATCAATATTATTCACAACTGACCTCGAATAAGAGCATCCATCACTTCAAAAGGGTCAATGTTGCATTCTTTGCCACATTTCTATGTATTTTTTATAGGTAACTAGAAAATAACAGTCTCAAATGAGGCATGGTTATTGGTCAATAGATTTGGTTGCCTATACTTGTAGTTTCCCACTTTTACTTACATGAAATTTGGTTATTTTGTTGGATACCCTCACATGCTCTCAAGATACCCAAGTGACAAGATCATCCTCATGGAGCTCTACAAAAAGATAGTGGTTGTTCACAGTAAACAGGTAGAATCTTATAAGCCAGGATTCAAATTTCCTCTCACTCAAGGCATGTATTCCATCCTCACATCTCCTAAAGAAAAGGTCGTGGAATCTAAAATGCAATGGGTCACAAAGAAGACCTACAAAAAGAGGTTTGACTTTGACTACATAGGGATGAAGGATAGGATCAAGAAGGCCTACACATGTGTACAAAGTTGAATATGTATGGATTGATTATAGAACTAAAGAGGACATAAGGAAATTAGATTATTGTCGATTGACCTTGGAGAAAATTATGAACTTAGAGCTCACAGATATCCCAGATGATATGGAGGATGATGAAGACATCCTAGATCCAACATATGAGAGGAACAATATTGCAGGGAGTTCTTTATCTTCAATCCAGTGGTCTCAAAAGGAGATGACTTCAATCAGGGAGAGATTTCAACCTATCCTTGCTAATACTAATGTTTGGCTACATGAGAAGGGTATAAGTTTGAAACGCTTCAACACTGGATTTGAAGAAGAAGATCCTGAAGGACATGTAGGAAAGAAAGTTGAATTAAGGATAAAGAACAAGGGAGATGTGCCTAGCTCAAGCAGAACTCCTAAACCAAAGATCAAGTTCATTATGAAAGGGAGTAAGAGTCAAACTACTAAAGGGCCATCCACCATCACAAGGGAGGTGTTAGTTCAAGGTAAAGAACAAGAAGGAGAGGAAGGTCCTAATGAAGAAGTGCAGGTGTCTCCACATGACAATATTTTAGAAGACACCCCTATTACTTCTTTAGCCATTATTGCTACTATGTCTACCCCTACTCCTACTACATTTGTTGAACAACATTTGTCATTTGCCACTATTACTCCTATTTCCACTATTATTTCTAATGCCACTATTTCTATTAGGCCTTCTATTTCAATTCATTCATCCCCAACCTTGGGATCCATTTTTTATAGTCCTAGGAATGATTTTGGGGATGTTTTTGGTTCTCCTTCTAGTATTCTAATTTTATCTTCTCCTTCTTTTGAGGTAACTTCACATTCGGAGTTGGATAAGTTTATATCAGATTCTGTACAAAATGTAACAAGTGTAGAAACTCCTGAAGCAATTTTGACTAACACCCCACCACTTGTTACTACTACTATTGTGAGTGCAACCCCTTCATCTCAGATTGTGACTACTTTTCCAGAAGGAAGTTCTTCTTCTCTTCCCCTTGGTTATAAATTCAGACACCTAAAATAAAGAAGCAATTCGTCTCTCCAAACAACTTCGACTTCAGTCAATTAGTGTTAGTGAAGACAAAACCCATAAAAAAGTTGAAGACTCTTTTGAGGGTGGGTATGTGTAGGATCATCATGGAAAAAACAGGCCCTTAAGTGGCAATGAAAATTCAAAAAAATCAGAGTTAGGCAACTTGATGTAAAAATTTGAATAAGTTATCTATATTATTTCAAAAATATTTAAAAAATAGAATCTATGGAAAATTGAATGTAGTTTCTAAACTACTAGGTTAATTTTTGTAAAACAAAATCTATTTGGTGAAAAATTGAAATTTCAATGCAGTAGTACTTAAATTTCAGGGAAAAAATAAGAAGTAGGTGTCTGTCTGACCACCCTAACCAAAATAAAATGATAATATTTTTTTATAATATTTTAGATATAAGTAGAGGACTCATGTCCAGGTGTGATGCATATTTTTTTGTAATTTATTTTCAAGTAAATAATTAATTATGAATTTTTTTATTACAACTTTTAAAAAATATAAAAAACTCGTATGTTTGACCACCTTAACTTGGTCAAAACTTCATGAAATTCTTTTTTTTTTAATCCTATAGTATGCCAAGCATAGAATGCGACGCATGTTTTGGATTCCAAAAATGTGATATCATTTGAAAGCTATAGATGTTTTTCTATCAAGCTATCAATCAAGACTTTAGTCGTAATTCTAATAGAAAATGAATAATAATTATTTATTAGATTCAAAGTAAAGTATAATTTATATTGGTAGAAAGATGAGAAGCTCCTTTACAAACCCTTTTCATTTCATCAATTTTGGGTAAAATAAAAGTCATCAGCCACATGGGCGAAGTCTGGAAAAGCAAGCTAAGTTGTTAAACACATTTTTCATGTTGACTTCTTAGGATTGGCAAGTCCGAACCAAATTCCAAAGCAAGCCCAGTCCTAATCCCTAGGCATTAAATTTTGTGTCATCATATCGGATATCCGATTCAATTATATATATTAAATTATAAACTTTATTGCATTTTTGAAATCATATATTAAAAATTCTATAAAAGTTTTAAAATTGATATCTGATATGTTTTAGATATCAGTTTTAAAAATTTTATAGAATTTTTAATATATGATTTCAAAAATGCAATAAAGTTTATAATTTAATATATATAATATACAATATGATTTATAATGTAATATATAATATACAATTTATGATAATATCTTACCGAATTATGTATTTAATATATAATATATAATATTATTATGTATAATATTTTAATATTATTTAAATATTTTAGTTAATCTATAAATATTTAAATATATATATATATATATTACTAATATATAAAATATTTAAATATTATCTCTTTCCCTCTCTCTCTCCCCTCCCTCCAAATCTCCTCTCTCTCCCAAGTCTCTCACTCAATCACTCCTATCTCTCTCCTCTCTCTCTCTCTCCAACTCGCCCTCTCTCTCTCTCTCCAACTCTCCCTCCCT